>OMLB01016558.1:0-16830 GCA_900302555.1 Myripristis jacobus
TTTTTAGTAAGGGAACAGCTTAGAGTTACATTTAAGCCATTTTAAGGCACTAAGGGATGTTTTTGTCACTGAAAAAAACTTCGAAATATGAAATATTGATGAACAGATCATTTTTAGGGGCTTTTTAACAGCTTAATAAATTACTGGAGAGGGACTTTAAGATATGTAATATGATCATTTACCAATAAATCACCATTTTTTGGATTTGACTCCTGTTCATAGTGACGCTATGAGAGACCACTGAGGCAGAACATCAGAGAAAATGCTGTGTTTAAGTCAGGCTGGACGACTGTGACACAAGTTAAAGAGGTGCACAATGTAAAATTGCGGGTTGATGGAAGTAAGAAACATTTAGGCTCAAGTGACCAAAAAACACAAAAAAATGCAGTGAGTCGGGCTGACGATGAGAACCATGTAGACTCGATAATGAAGAAAAAAGATCTGCACAATAGCACCCAGCTACAGTTTTGAGTCTGATGTGTGTGCCTTTTGTCAAATTATTTTTGTGTTAAACACCAGCATAAGCATTTATGAAGAGTTGAGTCTATGCACACACTGAGCGGTTTTTATTAATTTTATTTACATTATTCAAAACAGACATCTCCAAAAAGGGACACATTGGAAGTTTCTTGCCATGAATTTAGTGACATGTAAACTGTCTATAAAATTTACATGTTTGAAAACCGCCTCATTTCCAGCCAGTTGGCCTCATGTTGTCTTAACTCTGTGGAAACTGACCATGAAACACAGAAGAAGTACGAGCAGTCAATCACAGATCTTTTATCCTTACATCACCCTATGCTGATTTCATTTTTGGAGAGGCGCACATAAACTACTTTCAGCAGCCTCTGCAGGCTACACAGGAGCCACAAGCACCTATGGCACATCAATTCAATTTTACCTTTAGCCTTTAGCCTGGAGATGAAATACACACACAGGTGTGCTAATTTAAACAGCGTCACCCACAATTTTTCAGTGGATAGTCCCAGGTTACAAAAAAAGCACTGTAAAACCTGCCTGCTTGGTGTAAAAGTGGTTCTTAGAATGGGCCAAGTCTCAGCAGACAGGTCATGGCAAGGGGTCAGGACAGTGCACCTACAAGAAACACTCAAGAAAAGATATGAGACACAGAGAGGAAGAGATCAGGAGCTGAAAAGCCCTCATATGTGAAGAAAAGCCCCTCCCTGTGGTTGGATCCAGCCAGCTTTATTATGCCAAGAGGTGGCCACAGAGTAGAGGCAAGGACACTGATGAATAGAATACGAAGCGACTTTTAATTATTCTTGGGAAAAGAGCACAAGCCCTTGGCTTGTTTACCACTTTACCGGAAACAACTTATGATTGCTTTGTAATTATCTCCTAGATAATGTAAACCCCCACCCCACCCCCCACCACTGAAACACATACACACAAACCCTGCACAACCACCACGTCCAATCCTCTGCTTTCTGTAACACACCACGCAAAGTGATCAAGCGTTCATCATTTAGCCCAAATGTTTTAACTTTTACTGGGGGAGGTAGAGGGAGGGCTAATGGATTATGAGCAATGAAGCAGCTCCAGCAATAACACAAAATCGGACTCACTGTCAAAGACACAGGCTCAGGCACGTCCGCGCCTGGATAATCAGCCTCTTTGGTGTTATGATACACTGGGAGCCCAACCTTCACCCAAAAAGCACATAATTTCCTCTCCATGTGACTCAATGAGACATTAGCCATACTAACAAATAGTGGACATGAAAGGCAAAGTGACTTTCTAGGTAAAGGCTGTTTCCCAGACCATAAGGAGTCCCCAAGTGCAGGTAAAAGATGGAAACAACTCCATCCCGACAGCTTGCTGTGGCTTTTACGACAGCCCTCGCAGGGCCCATGGAACGCCATATAATGTCTTATTATCCCTCGAACAGATCAGGTAATCTGCTTTTGTTGTTGGGTATTCTACGGTGATATAGAGAATGCCATTTGTCAAGTCAATTCAAATCTTCAGGCTTGCAATTCTATTTAGGTGTAGCACGGCACTACAAAAAGCAGTTGTCAAGATTACACTATCAGTTTGTATGGGCTTTTATGTGACAGCTTATGGCTCATTTACTGTAATGAAGTTTATTTTATATATATAAATAACCACAGGATTAGGGTTAGCAGTTATCTTCATCAGGTCATACACTCTCCTATTAGATATCATTAAGCTGGATGATGCATTTCAGTCATGTTTGGAAACACATTAATATGCATCTAACATTCTTTAACATACTGACGCATTGAAATTGTTTTATTTTGTGTAGCATCGAGTGTCTTGGAGAACAGAGATGAAAGACACAGCGGTGGATGGGTATAGAAAGGAAATGACAAGCCTCTGTGTGTGTGTGTGTGTGTGTGTGTGTGTGTGGTGGGATGGGGTGGGGTGCGGTGGGCTCTCCCCCTGCCGGGCCTCCCAGCTCAATTAGCTCAGTTCATCCACACTTTCTGCTGATGGGGGAAATCAACAGCCCCTCACTATCCCGCGCAGTCCGGGGCGTCAAGCCTTTTAGTGAGCGACCGAGAGAGTGCATGTGCTACGTGTGCGAGTGTGCACGTTTGGCATGCACATTTTGCATTTGTGCATCTGTGCATGTCAGAGTGTGCGTGTGTATATGTGGGCTATACGTTGCTTCTCTGGCATTTGACTGGAGCCCTGCAGCGCTCTCGAACAAACACCTGGACCGACTAGGCTACACTTGCAAAAAATGCCTAAAGCCACCATTAGTAGTAACATAAAAAGAGGTACAAACAAGTTTATGTTTGTCTGAATTTGTTTTTTTCTGATCAAAAAAATGAACTGGAGAGACACCAAGACTAAAATCTCTGAGATACAGATTATGAAACTCCTGCCAGACACTAGGAAAGTAAAATTCAGACAACTTTCTGCCAACAACTCTCAGCTAAGAAAGCAAAGGAGCTACTTTGTTATGTTGGGGGGGATACAACTAAAAATGTTGCACTCAACAGCAAAGTCCCTAACAAAAAAGAACATTGATTAAAACTTTATCTTTCCTCCTGTGGCAATCAAACTTTCCATCTTCTTAAAAATTTTTTACCACAGCGCTGTCCAAATGGTGAAGGTAGGTGGTCTGCGTCTCAGATGCAGTGCATAAATCTTTGAGATGGCCTCTGAACGTGCTTTCAGGATGTCCTAAAAGAAAGAAAAAGAAAAAAAAAAAAAAAAAAAAAAAGGCCAAGGTCTTGGGAGTTGGTCCGTTGCTATGGCACAGCCTCCTGACAGGGGTTGGCGGCTGGGGCTGGGACCTTTTCAGGGACCTTTTCTGAAACATGGTGCACATGCGTGGCTCAAAGGCAATGTGGGATAAAAAAGAGCACTCAGTGCGGAAAAAAAACCTCATGACAGAAATTGCTTGGCTAGCGGAACTCAAGGCCAAAATCTATTTAATCACAGAATAAGGACAGTTCAAAAAGCGGCAATGCAATATTTCCTGCATAAAAATTGCCCCCTGCCTCTTTTAGTGACCCACAGCCACTGCAGATGACACTTTTTATGACACAGAATACATTTACCATGAGAACTCGGCAACCACAAACTCATCTCATCCAGTAAGCTGTAACTCTTCCCAGAAATTAATAAACCCCTCACACACGCTCAGTCTGCCTTAAAATCTGGCCAAGAATGCTGCAGTGCACCAAGTAACTAGCTAAACAAACAAAGTAAATACGCTGATAATGGTGATGATAACATCCAAGGCGAATTGAAAGGATGAAGGTCAGTAATTGGGAGGAGGTGGGGAGATAGACGCATGGTCTGTTTTGTTTTTCTTCTGGCGGGGAGCGGCAGGGGTCCATCTGGGCGCGTGCAGTGGGCTCCAGGGCGGTGTAGGAGCACGTCTGTGCAGAGGTTAAGAAAAGCAATTAATCGGCAGCGGAGATAATCAAAGGAACCTCCCCCTCCAGACACCTTGGTGGGGGAGGAGGAGGTGCAGAAAGAAGGAGACGGGAGAGACAGACAGAGAGAGAGATGGGAAAATGCTTGTTTACAGGCACTGCTGGCACGATCAAAAGCACAGAGGTTCAGCCCTGCCACCGGGGCCCCGCGTTTCAGGTGGAATTGATAACACTTCAGATGTACAATTCAATGTTTGAGAGAGTACTTTTACCTCCTGGTGAGAAGGCAAGGATTTTTCACACTCTAAGCTGCATTTCCTTTCATCTCAGATTTTGCAAGGTATCACTGGATTGTCAATGGTGCAGAAGACATTTTCCCACACATAATCAAAGAGTATAGACTGAGGTATCTGCACCTTGCATGCTATGAAGTCGATGCAGACGGCACAGTGTGCGTTGGCTCGAAAAATCACTGCGAGCTAATAATGTGCCTAAATTAACTGATCTGTGGAAGCAATACTGAAAATGACGCTTAAAGATATGTGATCACGGAGAAATCAATACAAGCTTTTTTTTTTTCCTGACGTCCACACCGTCTATTTGACCTATCACAGTGACACGGTATCAGTCCTGTCCAAATTCCTGACACTGAAGTCACTAATTTTGTAGTTTCAATGGAAATCAAAGCTTGTTGCTCCCTCTGGTGGTTTAAATCTCCCTTCAACAGCCCTCTGCACTCCTGTCCATTCATGTCACAGATGTGGGAGTCACCAAACTGGATCTCTGCTTGTATGTCGACCGTTTCCACTGCTGCATTTGCAAAATGTCAGTCAAAACTGCGGATAACGTGACACTTGGCAATGGGCCTCCTTTAATTAAATTTGTGTGAACTGGTCAAAGATGCTGAGCTGCTGGGCTTCAATTTTCATGAATAAAGTTTTCATGCTAGATGCAAGAACTAATAATGTTTTCTATTACACATTAAATATTTTTGTATATTTTTAAATACACCCAGGTCTGGATCTGTGGTTAAAACTTCCTTTTGACAGGATGTTTGAGAGCCATGCGCTCACCCAAGCCCTCATACAACATGCCTCACACAGAAAGTGACAGTGAAACCTAGTAGTATGATTAGTTTATAATGTGTAAACATCTTTCAGGGAAAAAAAAAAAAAGCTGGCACTTAGCAGGTCAGCGGTGAGTAAGTGGTGGCACTTTCACAAAGTCTTGATTAGATAATTACCCATCCATATCTTGGCAATATGTTGCAAGGGGAGAGACACGGTTCTCATTAAACTGCAGACAGACTCTGCTTCTGTGTGCTATCAAAAGCAAGGTGTTATGCAGGCACACACTTGTTGATTAAAAAAGGTGTGCCAGCATGGAAATTAGATATACTCCTTAGAGACGGGAGTACTAAGTTACAGGCACACGGGCCAGATCATGGACTGTAACAATAGACCTTTTACACGGCAGACATTTTGACATGAAATAACAGGGTAAACACGTGTGTAACTAATGGCATTAACTGCGGCTCCGGTGTTAAAAAAGTAGAAAATCATTTACAATTCTGACAATGAAGTCACTCTCAACTGGGCCTGCAAACAGTCTTTTTTCAAATAATCATTTTTCCAATAACACCTTCAGCTTTTGGAAAGCCTGGTTCATGTTGTGCTTAGATGTTGCGAACAGAAAATATGTCTTTATATGGCAAGTTTCTCACATTTCCCATTGACGCAAGCTGCCTGCTTCTTCTGCAGCTTTTCGTCCACCTGATCATCTCTCTGATGTCAGGCAGCAGACACAGAGCACGCTATTTTCGTTTTTTTTTGTTTTTTTTATCCACCGTCTTTGTTAGCTCTGTCAGACCTAACTGGAACAGAACGTTAATTAATGTCAGTAACACCTGTGTTTACTCTGCTATTCATGTCAAAATGGCTGCGGTGGAGAAAAAAAAAAAAAAAAAAAAAAGCGATGATGAGAAGTTCGTTTTGCAGTGCTCAACGGTTTAATCAAGCAAAAGACTTTTTTTGTGAACTTGAAATTTCATGTGCCACTTTGGTTCTTTCAGTCAACATGTTGCACATTAATCTATATACATCACAGGGAACACAATGAGCTCAATAGTGAGTTAGTGATCTGGATATATTATTAACAACCCACAATAATCTTGAAAAAAAAAAAAGTCATTTTATCACTCTTCCACTATCAAGTGCGCCTCCACCAAACTGTGACTCATTACACAGAAAGCAGAGGTGCCTTGTACAGATCTAATAGTGTGCATAAGAAATGCACACAAAGCAGCTTTCATTTAACTCAGCCACTGAGTGAGTAGTAATGTAACTTGAGCCTTGCTGTGATGAAACATGCCGTAGGGTGAGGCAGACACAGAAAAAAAAAAAAAAAAACGCATTAGTCCTCACTACCTCTGAGAGCACACTGTGTTACCTGCAGGTTTCTGAAACCTCTTGAATGATAGGCTTCACCCTTTTGAGCCGGACTGCCGAGTGCGGGCGCGCTTTTTGTCGAAACAAACTGAATACATTGCTTTTGAAGAGCGACGAGGGCCGCGCAGGGATTCGAGTCTGGAATTTTAAAAAGGCATGCACAAAATGTGTGATGAAACTTTCAGCACCACGGACAGCAACCCTCAAGTAGCCTAACAAGACGAGTGTGTGAGACAGAGGGCACACACGCACCGAGAAAGAGAGGGGGAAAGAGAGAGAGAGAGGGAGAGAGAGAGAAAGAGGGAGGCTGGGGCAAGAAGCACAGAGTTCATTTGGTAATTAAGAGAACACATCATCCTTTTTCCCTCATGCATTTCAGTGATCTCCATGTCTGCTCTTTCAAAAGTGGAGGCAGCCACGGCACCACAGCATGCGCACACACACACACACACACACTCTTTCTCTCTCTCACACACACACTCCTGCGGCAAGACCCAGCTTTTCCAGTTTTCCCCCAGTCTCTCTGTGTCTTGGGCTGAATAATGTAGGGCCTTTAGCCAGCGCTCAACCATGAGTGGATAATCTGGCCACAAGGACAGGCTGTGTCAACATTTCCCTTTACTTCCTTATTTATTTATTTACCCACCCGCTGTAGGAGTTAGGGAGGGGAAGAGAGGCAGTGTACATGGCTAACAACATGCTGGCCGAGCAGATGACCCGCTTTCTGAAGGTTCACTTTTTACAAGAAAGGGTTTTTTAAGGGGAACTTGCAGACTGTACCAAACTGCATTTGGGAAGCTGCAAGCAAGCTTTGCAGGAAGGAGGCCATTATTCTTTTGGAAGGCCTCTATAACATAGAAATGTATCAAAATAAAGCCCCAAGTCTCCAACTGCAGTACGGGACCGCCTGTTGAAATACCAATATTTTCATTTTTTATGTTAAGCAATACAGTTGAAGGCATTTTCTCTGTCTCTAAATTGAGTAGCGAGGCATGGAAAAGCAAAATGGGACATCTCAGCATGGGTTTTCCAAGTCTTTTGGGCGATTTGTTGAAGAATACATAAAACCTGTATTTTTTTTTTTTTTTGTAAACAATACCTGCATTTTGGTTCTTTTTCATGTTGAAGTTGCACACTTGTTGCCACACTTGAAAGATGCACGTGAGTAGATCTTAAGAATACATTCACACTGCCGAGCTTATTCTGGATTAGGATTGTAAATTAATAAACGTGCAGTTTGTCGCCACTATTCATCTGCCAAGTCCATTCTGCAACAGAAACAAAGTGCTGAGGATTAATGGCTACACATTTACATGCTGTTCACAGTGACTGTGCAATTGTGAATCATGTTTGGGATGGCTTTTGTTTTCAGTGCCTAAATAACTGTTATAATGTGACTCTTAGCATTGCCAATCACAAGCTTGGGTTTTAAGAGCCTAATCCTCTTTAATTTGTGATTACTTGTAATTCAAAACAGTAGCCCGCTAAACCACGGGAGATTTATTGTTTAAATGTCCTCCTCCACTGCATGGCAACCTGGATACCGATAGCAGAGGAAATAAATATCCTGTATACATATCCTGAGCTCTCACGGTGGCATTGAAGTAAATTACCATAAAAATCAGTGTACAAATATTTTGGCATCAAACATTGAGCATAAATTGCTAAATAGCTTGGAGCCCTCTTAGCATTCATAGAGAATGATTTCATTGGCATTCTTGTAGCAGATGATTTTAGCCTCTCACACTGCACAAATTAGAATGTGCGAATTAAGAGGGATTTCATACAGCACTATAAGTGTATTTTAAAGGCAGAACTGATTAAGTTTTTAGGGAAGAGAGACGATTTAGGTAATTATCTGCAGGCAGACACCACTTGCTCCAGTGCGAGAGAGCAGGCCCAACATTCAAGGATCAAAAACATGCCAGCAGTGCTCAGCATCAAGTCTCCTCCAACGGCAAACCCACTTCATTCCAAGTTTGCTTTACCTGGTTTTAACACCTACCTGGCAACCTCTGAGTCTCAGGACAGCACAATATGAAAGAGCCAGTGTCTTATGATCTCTGCGTGAAAAAAGCATCACTCAGCCCACTGGATACAATTATACATCACAGATTATTTATTTGCGTTGCTTCAAAGGAATGCTTGGTTCCTGTCTGCCTCTAATTTATTGATAGAATTCCTGGCATAGGATTTATTTTGTCTACTAGGTTAATTCATTATTGATTTCAAGGGCATAAGTGTGGTCGTTTGATCCCTTGCACTTGCAGAGCTGTGGAACTTTGGAAAGGCAGCCTTTTAGAAAAGTAGTTTGGAGACACTGGGGCGCTTAGTCGGCTACTTTGCATTTAATCGGGATTGTAATGTCAAGCAGCAAAGTTTGGAGCAGGCGGGAGTCCAAGACCTGCTCGCAGTCTATCAATTAAACGCAAATTAACAAGTTTGGGGAAGTTACTGCGCACGGTCTCCCGGTGCTGATTCACCCTCACGACACGGTTACGCTTTCTATCCATCACCCTTTTCGTAATCAGTATGTGCAATATTAACACTGAGCAGGCTAGTGTGTGTGTGTGTGTTTGCCATTTGAAAGCTGGAACTGAATTCATCCTTGCGTGATCCTGCACAGGAAAGCCAGGGGAAGTCGCGTCCTACCTGCTCGTAGCAATTCTCCCAGGTGAGGTTCAGGAGGCAGGAGGAGAACAGCTCATCCTCTGTCCGCGCATAACCGTCCATGGTGTGGCTGCCGAGCCGGGAGGAGGCTGCACAAATCTTGTTTTTGCAAAGAGAGGAGGAGGAGGAGGAGGAGGAGGAGGGGGGCGTCTCGGCTGCCTTCGCTTAGTCTTCCCTCGACGAGTCTCCCTCTGCCCCGCTTGCTTCTCCGTCCGGCGCCGTGTAAGCTACCAAACGAGCAGCGGCTGTGTGGGAGCTGCTGCTTGCCCTGTCACGTGGGCGCCTTCTCCCAAAAACATAGTGGGATGCCTTCGATTGCGATGCTTCCCAAGGTGTGGTCCGGGGACCGCCCAGCGCCCGCGAGGAGAGCGGATGAGGGTCACATGTGTCATCCCAGGAGGAATTAATGACAGTTAATTCCACTGTGTCACTGTGTCAAGATGCTGAAGGAAAATGTTTTCATAGTATGACACAGGGTTTATCTCTCCCTGCAACACAGAGGTACTATAGGGAAGATGATTACACAATAATTCTGAGTCATGTCAACTCAAATCATAGCAGATGGAGCAGCTTGGGACAGTGGTTGATATTTAAAACAATTTCAAACAAACTGAAAATGATGCGTGCCAAGATTCAAACACACTATGCAAAGCCATTTCACAGATCTGAAGGATATTGATTCACCTTTTTACATTTGTCCCGTTATCGCAAGAAAACAGAATGAAGTCTAGGTAGCTGGCTAGAACCTCATTTAGTTATTGTAGCTGTTCCCAAATGTTTTATTCTAGTTTAAAGGAGCACTTTGTCCAAAAATGATGTATTTCGCTATCATTTGCTCACCCCAAGTTATACTGAGTTCTGGTGGGGGGAAAAAAGTTTTTAATTGCATGCATCACAGAGAATGAAGGCTCCAAAGACTGGAGCCATATCTGTTTGAATGGAGTTGTGTGTCGTGTGTGTTCTTTGTGCAGTGTAATCTATGTCCTGATTTTCCATTTGCATGTTCAGTATGTTCTACAGTAAACCAGTGTTTTGCCCAAAAAAAAAAATAAAAAAAGTTAGATACTAAGCTAAATACACCACTCATGCCTCATGCAGGAGCACCTGTGCAAACGAGCTCACTTTCACTTGAAGACCCACCTTCTGTTTGTTCATTGGCCAGGGGTGACACTCACTGGCTACACTAACACATTTTTTTCATCAAAAATTCAAGATAACTCAGAGTGAATAAATGATTTTTTTTTTTTTTTTTTTTTAAATCTTCCTTAGCCTCTATGTACAGGGCTGGTGTATCCAGTGCCTTCTCCCCAACCGCAGCAGGGATAAAAGACCGTTATCTAGGTGCTTTGGATCTTTAATGATTCTCTTAGCCTTATTCCTGAAGTGGTCTGGTGTAAATATCTCTCAGGTAGGGTAGAGTACCACCTATTGTGTGTTCAGCCAAACGATTCTGCAGCATTTGAGGGGATGCGTGGAATTTCCTCAAGCATCTGAGGTGAAACAGTCTCTGTCTTGCCTTTCTCACCTCTGAGTCAGTATGTAGCACCCACTTCAGACCCTGGGTGATGTGGACACCAAGGTGCTTGAAGCTGTCCACTCTTTCCACCGAGGACCTGTTGACGTTAGTTAGAGTTGTAAATTCTTCTTCCCAAAGTCAACTATCAGCTCCATAGCCTTGCTTGCGTTCAGAAGTAGGCTGTTGTCGTGACACCAAAAGGTCAGGTCCTTTCATTGTTACCTGTGATCAGGCCCACTACATTGTGTCATCAGCAGATTTTATGTGTACAGGGAGAACATCAGGGGGCTCAAAACGCAGCCCTGGGGTGCTCCGTTGTTAAGGATGAGGGTTGAAGAGGTGTGTCCGCCTAAACGCTGAACTGCAGTCAAAGAACAGTAACCTTTCATCATTGCCTTTCTCATCCAGGTGAGATTATATTGTGGAGGATGTGGGCTTTGCTGTCTTCCATTGATCAGTTGGGACGGTAGGCAAACTAAAGTGGATCCAGTGTTCTGGGTAGTGAGGAGCAGATGTAAACCTTGACCAACTGTTCAAAGCACATCATTACTATAGAGGTGAGTGCCACTGGGTAGTAGTCACTCAGACAGGCTGGCTTAGTTTTCTTGGGCACAGGAATGATGGTAGACTAGGGGTAGAAAACTAAGATATCATTTTTCAGAACAAAAATAGCATGTTTTATTACAGAATTTATGTATAGTCCACTGTCATCAAGGTAGACATTCTCAGCATTGTAAATATTTAGCTTGGACTCCCCACAAACTGTTGCCGACAAAGAGGGCTGCATGCAGAGCTCATTTAGAGTGCTGACTCTTTCTTAACACACCACTTATTAGGATGCAGCAGTGAGTGAGAGACATGCTGTTAGACAGGCCTTTTGTTCCTCCGTTTTTCTTTGCTGGCCTCCTTGTTTGATCAGAAGGGGTTGCCACGCATGATCTGCACCCCGTTTGAATCGTGGTCAATTGGCGCAGTGCTGTGCATTTTCCCTCCTGGAGAAATTGTCATGGATTCACTTCAGTGGTGAGAGTAATGGAAAGACAGAAAATGACACTGAATGTTCCCCCATACCTTACATCCATACATGCACCAAGGGAATGTGCATGACGTACATAATTGACATAGTTGTAACATGGATAAGGCTTGTCAGCAGTCTTGGAATTGCACGGTGCAGAATAAAGATACAACGTTGAACCGCCATGCCCTACAACAGCCACAAAATAAATGATTCTGCAAGGCTTTACAAGCTTGCATTAACTATTTTCTCACAACAATAATTCCAGGCTTATGTGATTTCATGGCAGTTTTGAGTGTCATCAATATATCAGGTCTTTTTATGACTGAGCTGCACATTTTAATGAAAATCTAATTTATTGGAGAAAAATAATAGGTGGTAAACCGATTCAGTGCCTTCAAAGCAAGGAGGCCCTGATCTCAAAGTGGGAGAAAAGCATGATGCAAGCAAAATGAATGCTGGTTTGTTCTTTAGCCTTATCTCTCTGTCACCATCGACCATAATCTGTCCTGTGCTGTAGATTAATTTAAAGATTATGAAGTGCCACACAGGGGAGTGCCGAGGCACAAGAGAAATCACAAATCGTATAGGCAGCTTCTTTTGGAATATACGGCACAGCTTGCCCATGTGCTTCTGTATCTTCACTGTGTGCGTTGTCTGATCTGTGTCTTTTTCTGCCTAGTGACACATGAAAGATTTTCACTGAATCAAATCAACAGCCAGAGATAATTCAGTGTGACAATTTTACAATTGTGTCGCTGTGATTTTGTGTGGGGATATTTCTATCGTTCACACATATCTCATGAAATCTGCGGCAGTGAAATTGGGTGAAAGTTCAGGGCAGCCACCAATCACACGGTGTTACAGGGAAATAAATGAGGTCAAATCAAATATTGTTTTTCTCTTTCTTATGTGCCTATAGGCATGTTGAGGCTGCATATTTCTGTACCTTCAGCAGTTGCGTGATTCATTTCAAACTGGCAGCCCATTTTAAACATGCAGTCTACATGCCACCTCTCCCCTACATAACCTATCTATCAAGCCTAACCCGGCAGTTCGTGCATATACTCCCATATCACAGGGAAGGCTGGAAAGCAACTGTCATAGATGGCATGATTGAATTGTTCCCTTGCACTGTCACCAGAGGGGCTATTACTTCAAATTAGCATACAAATTCAAACCAGGACAGATGGATTTGTCACATTCCAGTCGCCATCTTCCTGGAAGATTGGCTGTGCTTGTGCTGTGTGATGGAGATAAGACACCTGTCTGGGCTCCAATTGGTGTTGGTGGTAGGGAAAGGACTGGTGCGGGCTGGTGGGAGGGCTAGGTGGGTGGATGGATTTCCTGAAACGCTGAGGTGTTCTGCAATAAACTTCCCCACCCACAGCCTGAAATGATGATGACGCACCATCCAGCACTCTGTGGGTGGTAGAAGATTGAGCCCTTGCCATCAGAGGTGGTGATTTGCACTGTTTGGAAACAGGCTGAACAATGCCTGACTGATATTTGGTCGCTTCTGTTTGCTATTTTTGGTGAGTTATGGTCGGATTCCTACATGGGATGGCCCCTCGGAGCAGCAGAGACCAGGGTGACTTCTGTCCTGAAGAGCTCTTGGAGGAATAATCAGCTGTTATGCAAGTGCAGCTCTACATATCAACGACCTCAAATGACCCTTCAGCTTTTCCGAGTTGATCGCTGGGAAGCACAAACCCTGCACCAGCTCCAGTAACGGCATTTTTAATCAAAATCAAATGAATCACAGTGTATAAACATCAAGCTTTTAAAGATATCTGTCAACAAGACGGTAACATGATATGGAGGATTAGGCACAAGAAATAAAACCACATCCCTTCATTGTGTAGTCTCACATCAGACTGTAACAAAATACAGCTTGGAAAAGTAATGATTTTCCTTTGTAATTATGGCAGTGTGAATCAATGGTAAGTATTGAGCATGAAAAAATGTTCTTACCTCAGGATCAATTCCATATAATTTCCCGATCAGCTCAAACTAATGGGTTTTCTATTGGCTTCAGTTTAGAGGACTAATCTCTCTGGCACCATTTTATAGTTCTGTGTACGTTCCCTCGCAAAAGGCCATCCACTTAAAAACTTGTCTCCCAACAGTCCAAAAATATTAAAGCGCACATGCTAATTTCCTGACTTTGCATATTGCACAATCTGCAGCTTTAATTTAAAACTCCCTTAGCGGGTCTTGTATCTCTGCCTCCCTACTTCCACACACTATAGATTGTGCAAAATGCTTACTGTTAAATTTCTGTCTGTATCCTAGGTCAATGCACATTCCTTTGCAAATAAATATACACTTTCATAACTTTCATGGAAAATTAAGACACATGACTGAGCAAAACCTGGCTGTGCATATCTCATCATAAACCAGTGCAATTACAAATGCAGATAACACATTTAATAAGGTGATGAAATGGCAGGTCTATAACAATGTCTTAGTGTGGAGTGTATTAATAAATCAGAGCACCTTTTAAACCTTTAAGAAATAAAATCCACCCCGGGAACCAATGCCAGTATTCATGCAAATACCAGCAGGGGGTTTCAGGAGGAAAAATTGCCGAGATTACATGGTGGTCGCCAAACTTCAGACCCAGGCAATGCTCACCTGCGAGACAGTGTGACCCGCCACCCCTCACTTCCATCAAAGCAGCCACATGGGAGCCCTCGGGGGTGCTGGGACCCAGGACGCTCCCAAGGTGGACCAGTCTTCTCAGGGATCCAGTCACCCGAGCTCAGGGGAGGAGGCCCCATCTTCAAAGGAGTCTCATGAGCTCCGTTGTTCAATCCTTTGTGGAATTCACACTCCGCCACACACAGCCAGCTCGCCTGATTTAGGCCAATGACCCGCAGAATGAGAGGGGAACGCTCCCCCAGAAACTTTTGTCAGGGATCATCCAACTCCCCGCTGTGTTGTGTAAGAATTCTTACAAGTTTGGCGGCGGAAACAACTTTTCCTGTTGTAACCGAAGAGGTGTTCTGACTTTAGTAAAAAGAACATTTAAGTTATTTGTCCCCGGGCATTATTCTAGGTGTATCTGAAGAAATTGCTTAGTATTGGTGGCTGTCCAAACATGACACTTAGCGTTGTCAGTGTCTTTGTGTGCAATTCAACTTTGACTATGGTGAATGAGGTTTAAATTAAGTGTATTTTAAATCACTTGTTTGTTTTTTTATTTTTTAAGTCGATACGCTTGTGTAACTGATTGCTGTCTGTTCTCTGCTCCAACTTCGATGTATTCTAATGTTTTACAGTGCCTTTTTGGTCAGGTCGCCCTTGCATAAGGAATCTTAATCTCATTTTTACCTGGTTATATAAATATAAAATTATATTCCACTTTGGAGAGGTGCTGAGACAAGGCAACGCGGCTAGAGCAGACTCCATCACAGCAGGGATTTCACACCAATCTTGCTCTAAAACATTCGTAATTAAAATGTTTCAGAAGTTATCAATATCCCAGTGAGAAGATTTAACTTTCAGTGCGACCCTGGAAACTAATGGGATCTGACAGGTCAAACTTAAAGATTGCTCAGTATAGGGTGTGACGATTAAGTGAAAAGTATACACAGGGATAACAGTCCTGATATTCTAAAACTGGCAGTGGAAAAAAACAGAGGAAATCTTTATTACAAAGGCAGATTTTATTAATTTGAACAGTTGACAGGAAATGTGACCAACCAGTGTGTTCCTCTTAATATCTTCTTGACACAAGAACATTCATTATGCCTGCATCAAAATACAATAAGAATTTCATCTGATCAAACCCCCTCCCCATAGACTAATACCTTTCAGCAACAGAAGCAAAACAACAGGTAAGAATCCAGCAAAGCTGATGACATATGTTAATGGATGTTTGCTCTTCATTTAGCATATTAACATTTTCACAAGGTTTCAGAGGAATGTTGATGTCTACATGAGAGGTCATGCGTTAAAAAAAGAGATGGTCAGTGGCTGAACTCCTGACTGGTCATCTGAAATTCATTTCCAGTAGTGCTTTACCCTCTTAGTTTCACAAAACGACAAGAGGTGGCCCTCGAAGGTGACAGGAAATGCAAAATTCATTGATCATTATGAAAATAATACATTACACGCAGTGAGACAAAAATAGAATTCAAAATGAGGTTGTTGGAAATACAAAATAATAAAGAGTGCTCAGATGAAGAGTTCAGATTCAACTCTGTACAGATACTGAGGATACCGTTGCAATACATGCTAACTTTTTAGTACTGAGAGTATTCCTTGGTTGAAAGTTTTGCGATGATGCGCTCCAGCTGCCTCTTTGCTTCACACTGGGGGAAGTTACCCATCTCGTAGTACTGGGGGGCGATCTTCACCAGCCTAGGAAAAGAAGCACGTAAACAGTCACACAAAGAGCGGATTGTGTGTGTTTACTTGTGGGAGAATGCTGTGCTGCCATATTCGTGCGCCACATCTGATACACAACTGTGTGAGTGCACAGGGGGGAAAGCGAGAAGTGCAGGGAGGCGCTCATGCAGGCACACTCAGACGTACACAGTGACAAATACACACAAGCACTTTTAAAGAGAAGTGCATGTAAGAAATGGATTTGTACAAGTACACAGAAGTGATTCTGTGCTATAACCTAGAATGAGCAATCGGTTGTTTTAAAGAAAAGAGGGCATTAGGCTGCACTGTTCTAGTGCTTGTTCTAGTGAACAAGCCGCACCATTCACTAACTGCATAGATGTTACAGGACTGAGTGTGACTACAGGTAAGTAGGGGTGTAAAAATTTTGCACAAAAACTAAAAACCAGCATTCTGCTGTCCTCTGTCGGATTAGGATTTTATTAGGATCCCTAACAGCTGAAGCAGAACATCAGCTGCTCTTTCTGAGGATCAGAAAGGTGTGAGTAAAGTTGAGTCTCACAAACTTATTAGTATACATATTTTTATATTACATATACACTAAATCCATAAGCACTGAAAATACACTAAGCACAGAATATACACACAAAATGAAATCTTACAACCCTACAATATCAATGTTAACACACACTGGCCACTTTATCAAGTCCACCCGTACAATCTAATGCAGCTCAATGCAACAGCTCTGCCATAAATTCTACCTTTTAACAAAGTTTATAATGTTCAGTTTTTGTTGACACTGCAGAGAATGTGTAAATTTAATTCTATGTTTATTATTGAGGTTGTAGTTTGCAGAGGTCTTGTACTGGACTACATTATACTGTTTCTATTTTTTGTCATCCCTGTCCCTGTGGGTGTGTGTGTTTTAAAAAAAGAAAAAAAAAAATCCTG
>OMLB01016558.1:21840-56210 GCA_900302555.1 Myripristis jacobus
AAATATAACATTCAAGTCAGGCTCATGCTTAAAGTCACTTTTTGGGGATTTTCTTCAACATTTGCAATTTCCATCAGGTCTTTTTGTTTGATATGGCAAAATACACATTTAAAAAAAGTTGATGGAAATAAGGTGATTGTAAAACTTATCAAAATTCTATGCTAATGTCATGATATACATTGTTGAAATATGCTAACCTAGCCATAAAATTTGGTAGCTCTGAGAGCTCAGAGTTAAAGTGTCCCAGCTTCAGCTTTTTATTGTTAATAAAAAAAGAAGTAGCACAAGAAAAATCCTGACAAAAGCTACAACGTGCCAGTACCTGCATTGCTTGGACCCCTAAAAAGACAAATGCAAGTTGCAAAAAGGGCCAGGGAACTCAGAAAGAAGCAGAGGTGGCGCGAGGGTAGGCAAGGAGGGTAAGGTGAATTAAAAATAAAACAAAAACAAACAAACAAAAAAGACACTCCTGGTTTGTCACGGCCAAGTTACAGCAGACAGCACCTTAGTGGAGAAGTAATCATTGTAGAGCAGCTCATTTTTCATCCGCTCAGGCAATTCTAAACAACGAATGCAATTACAGGGGAACCTTCTACTTAATGCTTCAACACAAAAGGATCCCCCGTTTGGTTAAAAGATTTTTCCTCCAGATGCAATTATTGACCTTTGGCTCCCAAGAGCTGAAGCCTAATGACCAGTTGCATGTTAACTGAAAATTAGCTCCAAGGCTTGGCTACAGCACTTGCTCACTTTCATTTCTCTCAAGTGGTCCTAAAAAAAAATTCCATTTCAAACAGCAGGGAGGCATTTTCTTATGATGAACAAATATCGATTTGGGGCATCAAAGCTACTTTTTATACAAAGTGAGTGCCAGCCACATTACTTACCACACCGATGGCTTGTGTAGGGGCTGAACGAAGGTGAAAATCTGATTTCCAAGTACTGGTAACATGATGAACCAGTGTGGAAATGCAATCTATACACGACGCACCTCATCAGAAAGAAACTATTGACCGCCTCAACACACAAGAATCCGATATATTAACCAAGGGCCAAATCAATGAGACGAAAGGCTAAAGGTACATTAAACCACATTGGCTTTGAAATGTACTTCTCTGGAAATGTCACAAGGCAAATGAATCTCACCCAGCCAAGTCCTTGTGTAAATCGCTACTGATTTCTTTTGGATTTTCCATTTGGTTGGCTGGCTCCTCACACTGTCGCTCCTGTGCTTATTGAGCGAGGAGTAAGGTGGGCCAAGAGGAATAGGCCAGTGTTTGAGCGTACCACAGTAAGAGGGAAATCAAGGTTCCCCATTACGATTACAGCCAAGCTCAAATGAAAAAGCCACTGGCATTTGTGGCTGATATCCTTGATCATCAGTATGAAGGGGGAGCTTAATGAGAGGGCAGTACCTCGACTCAAACCCAGTTGATTTAAGACCACTTGGAATCCATGCCGAGGAACAAAAATGCTAAATAGCTGTTAGCCAAGCAGTACAGCAATAAACATCTCCACATTAGAAGAAACAGGATTCAGCTGAGCACAAGAAACAAGAATTCAGTCCATAAACCCATCAAGGACGTTAACATTTTACTTCACTGCATTTTACTTCACTGGGCGTAACTGAACATTTTGTGTAGGCGTGTTTGATTATACGTCTTAGAATTGCTTATTGAAGCTGGCATATTACTGGTCCAATTGACCCAAACTTTCAAATAAAACAATGCAACTGTATCTTCCTCGTGTTGACAGTCTGCGGCTGCTTCTCAGCCACAGCAACAAAACTGTCCATTCACTCGGAGGTGGACCTTTGACACAGTGTATCACAACTGATCCACTGTGACTAGATATTGTGAGGGGATTGTCAAGGAAATCTCACAGCCTCACAGCCAGCTTTCCATTCTTTGCGCCAAACCACCTGCAGCTTCCAGGGTGCTGAGGAGCAAGTTGGAGGGAGACAGAGGTTTCTCAAAGTGGATAAAGAGGGTAATCATCCCCCTTTCCTTTCCCCCACCGTTCCCAGTTAGACTGAGTAGACAACGCCACAGTGGTATGTTGAGGCTTACCCTTGCGTTTTGTGAGAAGAGTGGGGGTGGGTGGTGGGGGTCAGTCACGTTTCACTGGAGGAATATAAAGGAAAGGCAATAGCTGAGGTGATAGCACTGCTATTGATGTAACCAATTTCATTCTCAAAATGGCGTTTGCCACAGCGGATGGGGAGAGATGGGTTTAATCTCAGAGGTGAGATGAAAACTATATTATGGCGAGAGAAGGGGGAGGGAGAGTGAGGTTAAGGATAGGAAGGGAAGAGGAGGGGAGGGGGGGGTTTCCTTGGGAAGGCGTAGAACACACACTATGCAGGAGACTGCTTCAGCTTAGTGCAGGGGTGTCGAACCATGTGCCACCGAGAGCCAGGTGGCTGCAGGTTTTCATTCCAGCCGAAAACTACACCAGATGATTTCACTGATTACCTCACCATCAAGCAGAGAGAAGGGACTAATCAGTGAAATCACCAGGTGTAGTTTTGGTTGGAATGAAAATCTTTGGTCTCTTAGCCCTCCACGGTACAGGGTTAGACATCCTGGCTTAGCATCTAAAAGATACAAGGAACTTCTATTTTGGCCTTGCTCCATCCTTTGCAGATGTACAGGGACTAAGGAAATGAGTGGAAAAAAAAACGCGTTGAATGATCAGCCACAAACACTTAGGTCACAACCTCACTGTCTTTTCACTCTTATATAATAGAATAGCAGTAAACTGAACCTTGTAGTAGGTGGCTCATGAAAACTGCCAAACAACACAGTTCTGTGTAGTCCTCCTCTTTTTCAACAGTCACCCTCAAATCCCCACACATTCAGTACTGAGCATTTGATATTTGCCAAGATCATTTTATCTTTGCTTATTCGTTTTTTCCCCAAGCTCCCTAGTGACAAAGCCAACCCAGATTTGATATTGCGCACCAAAGAACCACAGTTGAACGAAAGGCTTGTAGATTTCATTGTGGTTTGTAACTGTGTTTCCACTGTTGTGTGACACCATTATCAAAATCAAGATCTCAATATTATTTAATATTAAATTCTTTTATGTGAATTAACAGTATTATATTTTGGCTGCGACTGCAGCATTTGAGGTTGAACAGAGAGAATGTTCCTTTTTGTCATGCAGAGATTCACAGTGTGCTATATGGGATGCAAAGCAAAACCACACATCAATATTACATTCTCTACATTCAGTACTGAAAATGGTTGTTTTTTTTTTTTTTTAATAAATGAAGAAGCCTTCCATGCTCAAAATGCATGAAGCTGTGTGCTAACCTGGTGGATCCATGAAGTCGAAGTGTACCAGGTCGTCAATGCCCAGTTTCTTCAGCTGAAGCACCACTGAGCCCAGATTAGACCTCAGGATTTCTGGATACGTGTTGTCCTGTGCCAGTAAGAGGTAGAAGAGAAAAGCAAGGAACAATTCAAAATGAATTAGTCAGGGTGCTTATTATCTCCTCATGTGTCGCTCATATGTCAACGTGAACAGAGAATGGGAGTCTAGGGCATTTGAAGGGCTATTTAACTTGTTTAAAAAATTCCCTTTGCCACTCAGCGTGACGTGAAAGAATTAGCCTGTTAAAGTGGAGGACTGGGCCTCCACAGGTTCATTTGTCACAGGGTGGCTGTGTCACTGGCGCAAGTTATGAGAAAGAGCTGAGGCAGAGTGGTAGAGGAACGAGCTCGTAGAATTATAATTCAGCAGAACTGGGAATAGCGGCGTTCAACAAGGAAATATTGCATAACGGGGAGCTTTCCCAGTTATGACGCTGCCCTGCGGGAACAGAAATTGCTTGTGGCATTTAAGAAATACAGATATAATAATCAATCACCTGTTTACACCTTGTAATTTTTCTTTTAGTTGCCATTGTCAAACTGCTTTGTTACTAACCTGCATTTCCGTCTTGTACGCTTTCTCCGTATAAAGGCGGAAGCACTTCCCTGGGCGTGTCCTCCCAGCACGACCTGCCCTCTGCTGGGCTGAGGCTTTGCTGATGGCTGTCACCAAAAGTGATTCCACTCTTATGCGTGGGTTATAAACCTGATGGAGAAAAAAGCAAGACTGATCACTCCATTTCACATAAACAGAGCTTAGCAGTTTGTTAGGGGGGCACTCAAACCACGTGGTTGCAGAAATTAAGGGGAATAGAAAAGCAGGTAATGTAACACACTAAAGCACACAGCATCCACATATGTGTGCATGTGCGCTCACACACACACACACACACACACACACAGTGGTGCATATATAATCTCTGACTGAGCCGTGTGTACGACTTGGCTCCAGGCTGGAGAAATGTCAGAGGAATAAATAACTGGCTTCTCCATCTCTGCCGCTGTCAGGTGCGCAGTGCTGTGTTTATCTGGGGATTCTCAGGCAACAGAGGCAGATGATCGGAGCAGATAAAGACTGGTGGGGGAGATGCAGGGTGGGGATGGGGAGTGGAGGCTAACCTTTTGCTTGGCAAATCCGGGATCAATTACAAACACCACACCATCAATGGTCAGGGACGTCTCAGCGATGTTTGTTGACACCACGACCTGTGGAAATGAGAACAGCTGGGTTCAGACACGAAGGGGAGGGTGTGGAGGCCGTGAAAGGAGCGGAGGCTGTGCTGCTGAACTATCACCCGGTTTCCAGACCAGTTAAAAGTGAGCAACTGCATGTCTGTAACACCTTTCAAAAAAATGGTCACATACGTTACACTCAATTTGGATGCACACACTGACTGTGAGCATCGTTTTTTGCCACAAGTTGCTGCTTGCTCTTTAAGTTGAGACACGGCGCTATATGCTTCCCTACATAAGCTCATCATTTTTTTCTATACTAAACAGATGTGGTGTAGCTATGCAAACCTGTCACTCCTACACTCATTTAAAAACATAATTTCAGTAGGGCTACACAATATGGGAAAAAAAAACATTTCAAATGTAATCTCTGACCAAACGCCTTAAATGATTGTGACAATACTGTAGAAATAATTTCCAAAGATTTTTACATATAAGAAATTTGCTAAATTACTATTACTAATGCAGATATATACATTTAAAATAGTTCAGTTCAGAATATTACATCCTTTACTTTAACACAGCCTGTAAAATGTTGAAAAGATAACACTTATGGTATATCAATGATATCCAAAAAGCTGGATGACATCTAATTTCTCATAATATCAATATAGTATGATACAGCTGTAAAAAAATAACAACTGGATTTTATTTATTGTTATGAGTTATTCCACAACTGTATTCTAATATATGAGCATTCAAATACAATCAAAACTTACAAATCTGGGAATTGAGATTATCTCCTCTAATCGAATGTTAAGATTGGGATTGTTAATCTAAACTTGCTCAAAAAATAAATGGAAAGCATGATCACGTATTCCAGAATGCTTTGCACAATCTAACTTGCGGTGGTTTTATCTGTGCACATTAACAAGGAATCGATGAGGTAATTCAGAAATCACAGTAACTCCTTCAGCAGCTGAAATCATGACTGGCGAGGAGGAGGGGGGAAAGAGAGAGCGAATGGAGACAAACTAGCGGTGGTGTTATCAGCCTTGCTTACACCACGAAAACACATTCTGTGAAGTGAGCCAGTGGCAAACTCTGAGCGAATTAAGTTGTAGAGATGCCTCCACGGTGCATCGTGGCCGCGTTGTCTAATGCGACCCAACAGCGGAGTACCACAACAGTTGCTGCAATCAAGTCGAATGTGGCATCAACATACTTCTGGAAAGAGCTGCCTCTCTGCTCAGCGTCCCATCCAAATGCATTATCCTCCTCTTTTCAGAAGGGAGGGGGGTCTGCTGTCCGCCCTCAGCATGTTACCAGTCGTATAGAGATGTCAGCTTCCCTCTCTTGGTGAGCCCTTCCCACAGCTTTTCAAAAGCACAACAAAAATTGATGTAATGGTTTCTTTTAGCAGTCCTGCTTTTAAATATAGGTTCTTCAAAAATCCATGTGCACATCTAACCATGAATCAAAGTGCTAACTGCTGATGTGACAAAACCCAAAAATACAAATACAAACGTGAGCTGCTTTGCAACAAAACCGGGACATATTAAAATGGATTTATTTGTGAAATGCAAAGACTGTCACACTCCATCAAAAAAGAAGAATATTCTTGATTAAGTATGAATCCCTCACAACGAAAGGGTGCGCAAAACCCACCCTGTAATGAGAACCAAGTAGCATTACAATTATTAGGCTTGGTGGATAGCTCAAATCATTACACTGTATTTGTGTGTGTGAGACATGGGGGTTGAGTCACAGCCAATTCAGCTTGAATCTGGAGCTGGTGAGAGCTGCGGATTCATGCAGGCTTCAAAGGGAGGCTCAAGTTCTACAACACCTTATTTTGCTCGAGTTTCCATTTCTGGGTATAGGCAAATGCTTGAAAAATTAAGCATGCTTTAACAGAAATTCAACCCAGCCGGCACATGGTAATACAGAGTTTTGAGGACCTGAAAACGGAGGGGTGGGAGCATGTTGACGGGGCAATTCCTCAAATGTCAAGGTGGTATGGGAGCTGATCAAAGCAGCAGGGCAGGCATCAATGTTTATTTTCACTCAAATTTAATAGTGCACCAACAACTACTGCAAGAGGTGGGAACGTGGGGGGAAAAAATGAAATGAAAAGCTGTTTGGACTGTGAGAGCAAGGCGAGTGGGGAAGCTGTGGGCCTGCGCTGTCTCCCAGTCCCAGATCTTTTTCTATTACAATTATCCCCTATAGCAAGGCTGTCTATGAGGAATGACAGCTGAATCGGAGCAAAAAAATCAAATGAGTCACATCACCCTATGGGTCTCTTGCTGTCAGCGTATACACAAACAGGGGGAGGAGGGAAGGAGAGGAGGACAGATTTGCGGCTGCTCTCACGCGAACCCTGAGCGCCGCTGGGGTACGCTCCCCTTATGTAACAGCGGAGTCTCACTGACCAGAGAAAGCCTTTGGAGTCAGTTGTGCTCGAGAACCATGTCGCTTGAGACCGAGGCAGCTGGGTCATAGACCACTGTACTGGGAACTCCAATTTTGCAGCTTTATATGCAAGCGGATGTTAGGAAAAATGCCTCAATGCACTTTTGAAATCTTTAACTTGCTCAATAACTGCCAAGACAGGAAAAAGTTGTAAGCTGTCAGAGAAAAAAAATTACTGAGGCACTTGACCTCACCACATAAAGGCTGGGCTTACGGGGGGTGAAAAAAAAACAGACAGATCCTTGCAAAAATGTTGAGCATGCAATTTGTTTATGAAGAAAACTGTGTGTACATAGACTGAAATAAGCACTCATTTGGTGGTAGCTGTCCACTTTCTTGGAAGCCCTCATGATGAAATGTTTTTAAGCACAAAACCAAAACAGTTCTCTGTAGTCTCTGCTGATACTGGTCCACAGAACCAATTTTGCACACTTGACACACTTCCTTTGTAGCTGTGCCTCTCTGGCTGTCTTGAGGCTGGGAGCCCTAGAGACTTTTAAATCCCACCTTTTAAGCGAGGATTTCTCTCCAGCCTGAGAATGCCTGGCTGTTTAGTTATTAATGCCAGTGAGGGTCTTTTCCCCCTCATCCAGCCCTTGACCTAGGGTAATTCACCCGTCAAAAGAAACATTCCTCTTTGTATTCATGCAGAGGAATGAAGAGATGGCAAAAAGTGCCCATATGAAACCAATCACACAACAGCTTGAGCTGTCCCTGATGTACAAGTGCATGGATGGCATTCTAGATCCGACTGACATCAACATGGAGTTGAATGATATGGCAACAAAGTGATATTGCAATGATTTTGACAGATGTTGTAGTATAATTCATGACTTTAGTGGATATTAGAGGTGTAATGATATCAGGTTTTAACTACGCGATTATTGTGGCCAAAAGAATCATCATCTCTATATTAGGTGCTGTATTATTTACATGCCATTATCATATATGTATTATTAATATGATATCAATATTTTATTTTTTAAATACCATGGTTACTGTCAGTAGTAGAATATTGCAACACCCCCAGTGAGAATGACCATTTTTTTCTTCCACCAAGAGAAAAAAGATATTCTAACAACGGTGTGATTTTTGCTGGGGTCTGTGCCAAACTAACAAAGTTTTCTTAGATGTGGATCATATGAGTAGTAGACCAGGGCGACTCAGTAGCACCACAATACTTCATTTATAATCCTATTTTGTCACATGTGCTCTATCAAAAAAAAAAAAAAAAAAAAAAAAAAGACTAGTTCCTTCGTTCCTATCATATTATACTTCAGTATAATATATTTCAGTTTTGAAAATATTCTGATTGCCCCAAGCTTTTCTTCCATTTCGCCAGGCCTCCAACCAGACTCCCATAGCTTTGATTATTTTATGACAATCTTTAAAAAAAAAAAAATTTCATTTTGCTTTAAACCTAATCCTGGAGTAGCGTCCTTTTTATATGTCCAATGTTGCCCCTAGGTTGACTGCTTTGGTGATGCAGATGGGTAGTATTGGGGGAGATGGTGGGGGCTATCCTTGTCACTCTCACCAGATTCAGGTTGGATATGTTAAAAAAAAAAAAATCATAAAAAATTTTCAGCCTGAATTTTAGACATCTGGGGCTGACGTTTGTCCATCTTTGGTCGTGGACAGCTTATCTTAACAGATTACTCTTGTTTGGAATCTTCTATTACACTTACAGTAATGTAATGAGTTGTCGTCAACCTGAATAATGTTATTTCAACCTCACCTTTGCTCCACTCCATATACGTATGGAGGGGCTAAGCCCTAAGTGAAACAGAGCAGGGGAGAGAAACATGCGTGACCGTAAATGGCAGCAAAACAGTGGAGATACCAGTAGTGGGCGGGTGCCCCCGTTACTGCTGGTCACAAGGCTGAGCAAAATGTTTTTTTGTGGCCAAAACAATGCCCTAAATGTGCATCACATGGCAAAATGTGCTTAATTCTGAAAGACATCTCAAAATACAGCCCATCTATAAATAACAGCCAGGTCAAAACTAGGGTTTAACCAAAGCCAACTGCTTGGTTCAGAGCTATTAGCTACACTCAGTGGCCCATAGGTGTGGAGGAATGACATCTTTGTGAAGTCAATGAGCCACACTGTCGCAGTCTGGAATCAAAGAGGTTGGCCAAAAACGACAGGCCAGGCGGTCAGGTGATGTCTCATAACAGACACTATCTGCCAGCCAGCAACTTTCCCAGGAGGAACGAATGGCACTGAGCACTTCCAAGTCTGATTCAAACTGGGGGTAGATGCAGTCGTCACTGTCCCATGTGTCAAGAGTCAGTCAATGCCCCAGCGGACACCACGCATGGCAGCCTTCTCACATTTCATGATCATATGGGAGAGACTCATTGCCTTCATTGATTGTGAAGGCTTACGCAGGCTAGGGCCATTACACCAAGCACAGGCTGGCTCCTTCCAGTCTGTTGCTGTACTGGATAATCCAGGCTTCTTCATCAGTAATATCATTAGAGCACCATCTCCGCACGTTATTTCTGGGTTATTAACCTGCAGGGGGGCAAGTACTATGGCCAACACAGGACATTTTTCACGTGTCCTGCTGGGAAAGACAGCCTTGTTGTCAAATAAAGCCTTCCCCTGATTGGTAAAATGGAGAATGCGTCTTGAGCAGACTGGATGAATCCACATGAGCAGCGTGCTGAGACCGATACTTGGTGCAACTCTCACTGACATTTGAGGGAAAATCGAAATGTGATAACGTTAGATAACAACCTATCACTAAGAAGTATTTTCACTGTCGACAATCTATGATATGTTGTAAAGCAAAAATTACCTTATTGTCTTTGTTAGAAATTACAGAGAATTGCAGCTACAGCTCTTAATAATTAATAATAACTGTTCTAAACTGGGAGATGAGTGTCTTTCCTGTAGAAATGGAGAAATGATGAGCTTACGTGCTATGTCAATTGACCAGAGTTAAATGCAGCCGTTAGCTTGTGTGGCAGCAGTCATGGCAGACCTTAATACCCCCTCCCCTCCCTATTTTTTCTTGGGCCGGCTTGGATGACATCTCTTCATATTTCAGTTCAAGACTAGCTCAGTCGGTCATGGAGAAGGAGCACATTCACCCTAAGCAGGCCAAATTCAGATGCCACTCTCTGCTGCCAATTCGGCAAGCTCTTGACAAATGGGTCTTGAGAAAAAAGATTGTAGACTTCTCAAAAACCATGCCATTTTGAAGCTTAAACTAGGAACTATGCTGACAGTTCAGCGGTCACAGCATGACCACTGGCGTCAAGTCACTTCCCTGTGTTAACGTGCATGTGGCAGTCATTTCAGGACAAACAGTGTCAAGAAGGGAGAAACTACTGAAAGACTGTTCCAGATGCTCACCAGGAGGAGGCAGCACTGCCTACACTGCTGTTAGCAGCACAATGTCTGAAAAAAATTGCAAATTGAGAAGAGTTCCACCAGTACCCCTATCACACTAGACAGCCGTATGTAAATCTACAGAGGACCCTGAAGGTGCCATCTCCAGGGCCAAGTAATATTCAAACTAGTCCCTGTGTAATCATGGCCCTCTTTCATGTCAACATCCCTTTGAACAGCACAGGCAAACACTAGGGATGATGTTTGAACTTTGGAAAAGATCCCCGTCTCTGGCTCTGGGTAATCAAACTACCAAGAATGTTGAGCCTCTTTTAAACACACACACCATTCACACAGACAGCTGAAGGAGATAAAACGATAAAACTGAAGACAGGGAAGAAGAAGAAGGGGGCCGGTGTCAAGCATTTGATCCACTCTTTTTGGGGGATCCCTCTACATGCGCTGACTTCGAGGCGTAAACTTTATGACAGCCTTGCCCCCGTTTGGTGTTTAATATTTCAAATAAAAAGTAATCTCTCCCTGTGTACACACATCGGCAGGACAAGCTGAATTCTAAAGGCTTTGAGGGACCTCATTCCAAATCGTTCAATGATTTTTCGCTGTTCATATGTCAGCCTAATCTGCCTCAATTAAGGAGGTGGCAGCAATGAGTCATTCATCAACACCTTCCCCAATCAGATGTTGGGGGTGAATGTTTGCTAATTCACTGGCAGTGATGATATTCTGATATTCTGTCAGATCCCTGGCCAGCAGCGTGGCAGCCCAGCTGGTGATGCTCGTGTGGGGATGAGCTCATTTGAATAGAAAGCGTTGCACAAAATGCTGGACTTGTCCAGTGTCTGTATCAGTAAGAGGACTGTCCAGTGCTCTTTGGTATCAAGTGATCGAGGTAGACAGTAATGGAGGGTTTGTTTGGATGAAAAACAAGAGAGGGAATGTGCACCTTTTCCAGGAACGGAGAAAGGTTCTCTCAGAGCAGCAGCAGAGCCAGTGCAAATGTAGTGGAGAGATAAAAACGACTAAGAATGCAGTACTTTCCTTACGCTCAGAGGGCGTGAGTAATACCCCAGTTATAATTTAGAGCAGAGAATCGCATGCTGACAAAAGCAGCATATGTTGTGTGAGTCAGTTCTGCACCAAAGCTGAGAAGGGGGAAAAAAAGTTTTTCAATCCTTTCCTTCCAGCTCTCTTCCTTATCCACCCACCTTATTCCCCATCTATCCGTTCTACATCACCCCCTCTCAGCTTCTCTCTTCCACTTAACCCTCTCCTTCAGACTCCCCACTTCAATCTCACTCTTACAAAGTGTTTTTACAGCAACAGGGCAGTTATACCTTCCTTCCGATGGCACCGTTTGGTTTATGGGGTGGGGGTGGCTCGAAGATCCTTTGCTGCTGCTGCGGGGGCAGTGTTGAGTACAATGGGATGATTTTGATGTCGCCGACTTCGGGTCCGAGGTCGTCAATCTCCCTCTTGATTCGCTTGCAGGCCTCGTCAATTTCCTGAAAGATTGAGGCACATCAATTAATGCAAGCTTCACCTGTGTGCACAAACAGTAACAAGAAACAAGTTCTCAACAACACCTGGAAAAACAATGGAGGTGAATCTGTATGACAGAGGGAGGCAATGGGAGGCGGCCAGGGAAACGGCGGTTCCCTGCTACAGTACATTTGTTCTGCCTATCGCTCCATCTGACGGAGGAAATTAAACCTGGACTGCAGACTGCAGTATGCTTTGCTGAGCTCCCCGTGGCTCTGTTGTCAAACGCAGCAATCATGGAAAACATGGACGCGCACGCTCAGGAGGCACACACGCACACACAAACACACACAGTCCAACACAGACACAAACAGGGTTCATTATTCCACAGTGCAGTATTGTAGGGGGAATGTGAGATGAGACTGCAGCACTGATGCATAACCAGCGGCAAATCATGGCAGATCAGTTTAGTGAAGCTGAACGTTCTAGAGCCGGTGGGCTGGCAGACAGACAGAGGACCTGAGCAGCGACAGGAATAAGAAAACATGATAGCAGACACACAGGGCTCTGGCCCATTATAAACTGGCCTGTCAACACACAATATCAAGTGTGCAAAATATCTTATATTCCACAGGCACCCCTTGCTCAACTCATTAACATAGAAACACTGTTTGATCATTTTATTTCACCCACACACAAATCCTTTGAATATGATCATTTACACAGTATGGCCCCACAGACAAAACATAACAAGCATTTTATATTCCATTGCAAGGGCCGTTTTCTTTGTTGTCCCCCAACAACAAAATTGCAATCCTCATCAAGCACCGGTTTCTACATGCACCACATCACACAGCCTGTGTTACTGCACCACCTGCAGGCTCATGGTAGCAATGCATTAACATTGCAAGGATAATGTTTCAGGCCACTGATGAACAGACACTGATTGTGGACAGATAATGGGCAAATGGAAAGCATACATACATCAAAGATTTTCAGGCATACTTTCCATTATTTAGCAGACTACCAATAAAAACCAACAGCCCATGAACCTACACAGAAATTGTTGTTCCCCCTCTCTAACAGCATATCGCACTGAGTTCAGTTAAAGCATGACTGAAATTTACATAATTTGTACCGCTGCATGGAGCCAATAACGCTTGCCTTGACATGAGCAAGTGCTGCTGCGATGTTTCCTCTTTTCCCTCTGGTTTGGAAGAGTGTTACCAGCTCTGTTTGTCCCCTTGTTGATCGCATTAAGTCAAACCCTGCTGATGGCCTTGTGCCACTTAATCAACACATTGACAAGTGGAAGAGAGTAAATCTGAATGGATTGGTAAAATTAGCCTGGGTATTAATAGCCTATCAAGCCTCTGGATGCAGCAGCTGCCATGAAAAAAATGGACCTCTTTGCCAGAGTGCTGGGAGCAAGCTGGCTGTCCCTTCCTAAGGGACATGGAGTCGTGTGTGTGTGTGTGTGTGTCTGTGTGTGCGTATATTTGCGCAGGGGCAGTCAGCCAGTGTCGGGAACCTGTCCACCAGCACTCCCTGCGACCCCAGAAGCAACAATCTACAGCCAAGCTCATAACCAACACATTTAGGCACTCCCCTTGACTAGCAAACAACCCCCCGCCAATCCCCATGTTTTGATGTTAGCAGCTGAGGGGGAAGCTTAAATATTAGGACTTATCTTTGCTCAACAGCTGTGATAAGTTTCAACTTTCTTGTCTGGAGTTTGTGCTTCAGTTCCATTTGTTTGTAGCAACAAAATATCTCATGAAAACCTCTTTAAGAAGGGGGAGAAGAGTCCTGCCCTTTTTGCTGTTATAAAATTAAACAGAGGCAGATAAAAAGGCTCTATGGCTTTGCCATAGATCTGCCTCCCGATCATTAGTCTACATCAAAGTTGCTGGTAGACTGAAGAGGTTAAGAAGCGCTTGAGGGTGCGCCGCAGCACCCTTTGAACACCCGTCTCTGCCAGACCTACCTCACATTAACTTCTTAAACCCAATTAGGGGGGGCGTTAATGAACTCGCCATGGGAGTGCTCTCAGTAAAGCCTTGGCTTGACACACAAGAGGCAAGCTGAGGGGGGAGAGGACGGGGGCAGGGGGAGCTTGTTTTTATTTAAAAAAAAAAAAAAAAAAAAAGACATCCAACTCCACATCCAAACAATATTTAACACATTACCCACAAGCCTCCTGGCCTTGTCTACACATTCAGCATTCCTGGCCGTCTGAGCAGCTGGAACACCACTAAATCTAAAATCAATTACCAGCCCTCGAAGGAGACCACTTCAAACACAATGCCTTCCATGACTTCATCCCTTTTGTAACGAGCCACAGATCGATCCTGCATTGGCAAATGAAAACGGATGTAGGTGTACTGGTGCAACAGTCAAGCCGCTAGTGAGTTGACGAATAATCACTGCTAACAAACAAGCTGTCACATTATGCCACAGGATAGGATGAACACTCGAGAATTTGAATTCCCTTTAAGGATTTCTTGTGTGAATGAAAAAAAAAAAAAAATCAGGACTGATGTTCAAAAGTTTAAAAGGTAAAATAAAATTCAACATCTAGACTAAACAATCTGTGTTGCATTCACACAAATTTACTTCTCCTTCTCAACCACAAGCAATCAGCTGGCCTAAAATACAATTTTGTGACAATGGTAAGAATATAATCAGACCTGCACAGGCACCGTTAGGGCTGACACGATGCTTCTCCTTCCCCATGATCGGAAGACTGAAACATTTGTGTGTGTGTGCTTGTGTGTGTGAGAGTGTGTGTGTGTGAGTGTCCACCCAGCTGTGACCAAATTCATCATTTTGGGCATGAACCTTGCCCTCCATTACACATCAGTGGACAACATTTGCAGGAGGGAAAAAATAATAAATGACTTAATTTCAGGGATTCATGGGGAGGGCAGAATCTGGGTCACTCCGCATTTTTTCCCCTCCCCTTGCAAATCCTGGTGGTTTCCAAACAGTCACAGCCACATGCATTAAACATCTCTATCAATCTAAGGATTGATCATTTATGCTGGGTGCGTGCGTGTGTGCACATGTGTGACTGTGTGTGCGCATGTGAGACAGGAAAGTTTAAGCAATGAGCACCAACTCTAAGTTAGGTTAGTTTACAAAATCCAACTTTTTCAAAGTTGTATCAACTTTCTGTACGGGGTGTCAAAAATGTCAAGGGAAAGTGTCAAAATTTTTTAATAAAAGTGTATCTTGGGGGGGGGAACAACAAACAAAAAGAAACAAAAAACAAAAAAACATGACTGCATAATACAGTGTCAATGTAAGTAAAAGCAATACCTCAAACATGAGCTATAGCAAAAAGCGCTTTCCCCCCCTTACAACCATCACAACCTAAATCTACCCTCCCAACCTGAAAGTAACTATAATAGCAGGCCGTGCTTGCAACAGCACTTTTCAAAGTGAGCTTCCCAAGTGGCTGCTGTAGAACACAGTGAACTGCATTCTGTGAAAAACCTAAGTGTCAAAAAGTATGAAGTCATACCTCTTGTCCGGTAAGGAAGAGCAGAACATCCCCCTCATCCTCCTCACACATGTGGATCTGTATAACGGTGCGGATGGCCGCTTCCAGGTAGTCCCTTTCTGGCTCTGGCGTGTAGAAAATCTCCACAGGGTGCGTGCGCCCAGGGATGGTCAGCAGCGGGCAGCTATCGAAATAGACCTGGAACTTACCGGCATCCAGCGTGGCACTCATGACAATGACCTGGACAAAGGAGGGCAGACGAGACAGAGAATCAGACAATGTACTCTTGCTGGGTAAAAAAAAAAAAAGATTTATGAAAAGGAAGATACAGACCGCCAAGTATAAATGACAGTGATTATTATGGGTGTGGGCACTCGAGTGAAGAATGAGTTGGCATTTGATATGGCTCGATGATGACAGTAATAGGGGATAAGGACACATTGTAAGTGTAGAAGGGTTCCACCAAATGCAGGATGAAAAAGTAGATCAGGGTGCAAAAAGCTATACAGGATGGTTTCTGCTTTGGAGTAGAATTTAGAATGAGGGCATTAGAGCAAGCCCACGATGGTGGATATACTGTCCCTGTCGACATTTAACTCCAAGTCCCTGACCTACAGAGCCATGGCAGTGCTTCCTCCTGACGTTGGGTACACAGCGTTCTCCTCAGAGCCCATTAGATGGAGTGCATTTGGATTCTGATGGGAGGCACGTCTCCCATTTTCAATCTCAAACATTTTCAGGGGCCAGCGTCTCGGCATTTCGCTTTACGCTCTGTGAGACATCATAATTGCTCTTAATCAAGGCAAATTAAACTTTCAAATTTGGAAGGGGATGAGGATGAAGGAGGTTGAGGGGTGTGGGTGGAGGATCATTCCCAATAACCTAGACCTCATTTAACAGTCCGCGAGCGACAGTCTAACCTTTGCTTCCAAGCTGACAAACAACTAGTCATTATCCATCTGCTTTATGAGAATTATGTCGGGTACATTCTGCCTATAAAAGCTGTGCCTGCTTCTGCACTCCCTGCCATACCAGCATGCTGCCTCCTCTCCCCCTGGATGATTGGCTTAAAATGGGCTGACCTGGGGAGCAATCTCCACTAGTGCTGCAAAGGCGACTAGCGGCGCATTTCTGAGCCCAGCGTTTCTCTTTCCTCAACTGACACACAGCTGTCAGGAGCGGGGAGACTGTCAGCAAAATGTGACAAAAGGGAGGAAGACAGAAGGGAGGGTGACAGAAGAAGGACACACAAACACCGACAGCCTCTGAATGTATTCTAGGGGGAAGTAATATTTAGGGCTGCGACAATGTGTTCGTCTGGCATTAACTGGGGCATAATTGTGGATACGACAGACTAGTGTCAAGAAAACTTTCCAAACTCAGACAGAGTCAAGAGGCAAGGCAAAACAGTAGCAATTTAGAGCTGATAATTTACCTCTTGGGTGTCTAATCATTCAAGGTGATTCAACTGATTAGCAGCCCTTCAACCAGGGGTCAGAAAATAGCAAGTGAAATCACCAGGTGTGAAATCACCAGGTGAATATAAACCCGCATAATCCAGGCCCGCCATGGCACATGAATGACCGGAGAAAAAGAGATACTGACTACACAGTCGTGTGCTAATACAGGGCTGGGGAACTTCGAGCCGTATGTGGCCCGCAAGACCATTTGATCTGGCCTGCAAGGCAATTTATTACTTTTTTTCTGAGCTAAAAGAAAATAATATTAGATGGTAGACTAACACGTCTTTCCTGATGGTCCCTTCTGGCAGTATGCCTGTCATGAAGGAAAAAGACTAGATGCTGAAACTGGTGCTTTAGATCATGAGTTGTGTGTCCTGTCTGAACAGCCCGAACTGTTAGCATGGATGTCGCAAGGAAGTGGGCAGGACAGCGAAGCACTTCCGCAGCTGGTCTGAACCCGGTGTCAGGGTCATGGTCAGGGCAAACATGCATGGACAAATGATTTTTTTTTCTGTTTATTCTGTTGAAGTAAATGGTAAGCCAGTGTGCCTAGTTTGTGGGGAAGTGCTTGGAGTGGCCAGTCGTGAGCTCCATTACAGCTTGAGATAGGCTAAAAATGGATGAGCTGCCAGGACTAATGTATCTGGACAAAGTACAAAGTTATCCTCAGTTTGGGCGCCCAACAAGCAGCTTTCACATGACCGCATTCTGACAGAGACAATGTTATGCAGGTATGTTTTCTGGTGAGTGAGCTAATGGCTAAGAAGCTGAAACCTCATTGCATTTTGATAGCACCTTTTTTATTTCATTGTGCAAATAAATAAATAAAAAATGAACAGAATTTGTGAAGGAGTGCCTTGTTGCCGCTGTGGAGTTGCTAGCGCCAGGTAAAGTACATTTTTCCCCAAGTGTCAGTTCGTCTTGAAAAACCGTCATAGCAAGAATTATTGCTATGGCACGAGATATTGAAAAAATAATGACGCACAACAAGAAATTTTCAGTTTTTCCTCTCTGCCTGCGATTCAACAACATCCTGAGGACATTCCCATTCTGAAGAGACACGCACTGATGTGTGCATTTCTGTTTTGGACATCCTACCGCTGTGAGCAGCTCTTTTCAAAAACTGACTTTCACAAACACGCTCTACGCTGAATAACCCGAACCTGGAAAACCAGCTGAGAACAGCATCATCACCACCACCATCTGACATCGGACACCTCGCCAAAGAGAAGCACTTCTAGCCATCACAATAATGTTAGTGTGAAGTCTGACCAATTAACAGCACGTTAATTTCGAGGTAGTTTCTTCTTATTAATATCAAAACATTAATAAAATGATTGAGATACATTTGTAATCAATCATTTTATATGGGCTTCAAAGGATGTTCTAAAAATTAAATGGCCTTTGTCAGAAAAAGGATCCCCACCCCGTGCTAAGATGAAAACCATCAAAAATGAGACACCTGCTTGCCATGTCTAATCTTGAAACTAACAAACAAAATTGCTCAAGCTGAGGGCTGGACAATTCACTGAAAAACTGTCACAATCATAATATGATCAAGTGCAATATTCACATCACAAGAACAGCAATTTCTTGATAAAGATAAAATGTGTGAGAAAATATAATCATAAATGAAATACTGCATTAATTGCAACAACAGGCCCTACCTTGCCTACAAATTATTTTTTTCCGCATAAAAGAAAACATGTTTGTCTGCTACAGACCCCCAACAAAATTCACATTACCATTTCAATCTTTTCTCAGAGCCTGAAAATAATGATGCAAAAAAACCATTCCCACTAAAACTGTGAACCATTTCACTGTACCTGTTAAAATTATTACAATTTTTCCCCCATATCATTCAGGGCTACTCATGGCCACCTGAGTGAACCTCGAGTCCTCCAGCTATTTCCCACTTTAAGGGTGATTGTGGGGATAATGTTTTTATTTTTGTTTGTCTGCTGATTGCCTCACGTAATCCGTTCACTTGGGACAGGGCCAGTGTGACGGTTACCTTGAGGTCAGGCCTCTGGCGGACCACCTCCTTAAGGACGCCCATGAGGATGTCGGTGGCTAACGTGCGCTCGTGGGCCTCATCCAGGATGATGACGCCGTAGCGCTCCAGCAGGGGGTCGTTCATGGCCTCGCGCAGCAGCATTCCATCTGTCATGTACCTGGCCGATAGTAGAGAGGCAAACAAGTGGTTACGGAAACAGCTGTGACTATAGCATTAGTTGTCATTTTAAGTAAAACGTGAACAACTGCATTATCTCGCTAAAATCCAGTCTGAGATGAACATGATGCTGTGCCAGTCAACGCAGGCCATTCAGGTAGAAATTAAACACTTTTTACTTTTTGATATCTGTGTGCTATCAAACTTGAGCAGATCATCTTCTATAAATTCTTACCCATGGTAGAGTATCTAATTAACAACAATTAAATAATTAATAACAATCAAATCATTAACAACAATCAAATCATCATCTAATTAACAAAAACAACCAAATACTTCCAAAGTATGAAACTTTAACTTTTGCTTTACGTCACACCTTAGATACAAACCTCCAACAAACATCTTTTACTCATGTTCAGAAATAATTACCCTACTCTTCGACTACTCACATCAACATCTGAGGCGAATAAAACATGACTTATTTTCCTTTAGCACGGATTATTTTGGGAATACATATTTATCAACTAGGGAACATATTCTGATAGTTTTTTTCCCCTCCAATAGCAATGATGGATATTAAATTGAGTATCTGCCAACACCAACTGCTGTTCTAATAATTTTGTATTGAATCAGACATTGCTTTTCATTCCAAATAGATACTTTGTAAAGTAAAACTGAGATTTATTCACTGCAGTTCAGCAGTGACACATGCCTGAACTCCAAATGTCTGTCTGAGAAATCAATTGCAGTCTTGCATTTTATGCAATCCAAGAGGTGCTCTCCTACCTTGCAGTGCCCGAGGTACTCCAAATATTCCATTAAAAAAACAGCCAAACCCCACAATTTACTCCACCAAGAGGGTCTGGTCCTTCAGACTTCATTTCTTCAAGTACACAATTAAATAAGTGGTATTGTAATTAGCTCTGCTGTTGCCATCCCTCAAAACACTTGCACTGCAAACAGTACAATTAGCTGTTTTACTGCCTTCGCTGTTTTAAATAATTCCAGCCTGTAGACATGACTGCTACCCAGCTGCTTTCAAACAGTGCACCGCACTGCCACAAGTGCTGGATAACACTTGTTTACAGCAAAAAGTTTATGTTGATTTCTATAAACGGAGCGGAGGGGTTGAAATTTTAAAAATCAGGCTACTTATAAATGGATCAAAGGTGGATCAGACCACATGTAACTGATACACATACCTCAAAAATCAGTTGGATCAGGTCCAATTCCAATACTTGATATTGGATGGGTCCAGCTCTATAAGCCACCAACAGGGAGGGACTTTCACTCAATACAACTAATAACCCTTCCTTCTTCGATTATGGTGCCCTTTTACATGATGTTCTGAAATCAATTTTAGCTGTCTCGCTGTAAAACCATGTGTCATGAGACTGTACGGGATTCATATTTGTTGAGGCGACAAAAACGTACTTGAGCACAGTCTTGGCAGAGCTGCAGTCCTCAAACCTGATGGAGTAGCCCACTTCTTGGCCCAGCATGACATCCATCTCATCAGCCACCCTTTGGGCCACACTCATGGCTGCCACCCTCCTGGGCTGTGTGCAGGCTACTGCTCTCTTGGGTCCTGGCATTGCTCGTACCATGTCCACACACCACTGGGGGATCTGTAGGAGAGACAATAATTGTCACTTAGGCCCAAACAAAAGGCCCTCTGTTATTGGTAGATGATCCTGCAGTGGTCTACAGTGCCAACCCATATTCACCATGTCATTCCTTTTACCTTTGAGGTGTGCACCTGAAGACTGACAAAACTGTAGCATCAAAGTCACTTTTGAAAGCACATAAAAGAACAGAAGGGTGATTATCTAGCTGCATATGCAGCTGAGGGAATTTCAAAAAAACTAAGCATCATTTAAAGAACAGAATAATGCCATACTGATAAACAATCATGAGTTTATTAAGAACAATTATGATGTTAGCTGGCAATAATCTGTTCAGAATTTCTGAAAGTTGTTGTTAGCAGTCAATGAAAAACAATCCCAGTTATTTCCCATGAACATAGTTCACATTATCTGAACGTTTTTAGTAATCATTTGAACAACATGCACATATTTTAAAAGTGGCACGACCACAAGGAAGCCAAAACTGGTGACCAAACTCAGCGGTGATCAGGCAATTACTAGACAGTCTGCTAAAATGAAATATCTCCAAGTGCTATTTTCTGGCAGTTCCTAATAATCATTGCAGGCCATCTCCTGTAATAACACAAATCAGCCAGCTTTCTTTCTGATGGTGGCCTCAGCTGGGAGTTCAAAAACACAGGACTGCTAAGATATGTCTTAAATACCAGAGTCTTACATTTGGTGTATTAGGCTTGGCGTTCAGATAAGTGCCTTCTGGAAATAATGCAAATCTTATGAGTCTTGGCAATGTCAATCAATCAAAAGGGTTTGTGGGAGGCAAACATTTCACTGACTGCAGGATCATATGTCATTCACCACTACTGGATCAGACCCACATCATCAGATGTAACACCAGAATCAAAATGTTCAGGGTGCCTTCTGCATCTCACAAGAGCCTCATTCTGTTCTATTACATTCATTTTTGACTAGAGCAGCTCTCCAATTTGTACATCTAGATGTCACTTTGCTGCATCCCACATTAGCAAGCTATTTTAAAGGAATGATTCACCGCTGGAACGAGGGTCTTTTATAAACCTAGGCTGTCTATGCAGCAATATTTTTGAAATTGGTGCTAGATGACCAGAGAAAACAAGAAAACAAGAGTGTGGTATTCTCTTTGGCTCAAAAGGTAGAAAACCTCGAACAAGCTGAGTGCACTGTGCCGCCATCACCACTGGGTAAAAAACTGGGTATGTATGTGAGTATGTGCTAAGCTCATCTTGAACAGGCCTCATAACAAAACAAGTATTGTATATTTTCACACAGTAATGTTGCTATGTTACAAAACACAACACTGTTGCTATTACACTTGCTCTATCCGCAGACTCCTTAAGCCTGCCGCATGACAGGTTTTGCATCATCTGGTGGACTTTTGCCAGCAAATGAACAGGGAGCTCTTGGTAGAGGCAACATAGTTCTTTTGTGTATACTTCTGACACTGTAATGATGCAAAGCTGGCTGAAAATTGTCAAAGTATTCTTTTAATCAACTTGAGGGAGCTCATACATGTCCTTTGATCAAGCTAGTATACAGTGCATATGTACTAACTTGGTTTAGTGTAACAACTTCAATAGCTACCCTTGTTTCATTCCTCTTTGCCTACTTGCTTAATAACTCAATTTCTTGTTTTACACAGAGTATTTTTCAACATGGCAGCACCCAAAATCAGCTGTCAGCCATTTCAAAATTAGCTCCGTCTCATCAGTCACAGTGTGACAGCTATCTCTTTTTTAGAGTCACTCCTTAAAAACACACTGTTCATTAATTGCACTCTGCTTTCACATATCAGCCTTTGACAGGAATAGTGAGCTATGCTAAAAATTCTGCCTTTCTCTACCTGCGTGGTCTTCCCAGAGCCTGTCTCTCCCACCAGCACAAAGCTCTGGTTGCGTGCCAGGATGTCATTGAAGTTCTCTTTGTACTCCCAGACGGGCAGCTGCAGCCGTTTCTTAAGGATCTCGTAGTAGCGCGGTGTGTGGGGAAGGCTCGTGAAGGGGTTGATCTGCTGATGCACAGGAGTTTGCTTCAGGAAGTGCCCGCCTGCAGCCAGGTTGAGGGACATCCCCGGGGGCTTCACGTCTCGCTCCCTGTCCTTATCGCGGTCTCTGTCCCGGTCCCGGTCCCTGTCCCTTGACCGCTCATCACGATCTCGGTCCCTGTCGCGGTCACGCCTGGAAAGGAAAGGTACATGAGATGAAGATTAGACAGAGCCTTGTAACACAAACAAAACATATAAACTTCCTGGGAAGAAAGTATCATAACTCAAATCACACACAATTACTTCACAGCTGACCACATTAAAAAAAGACCGAGACACAGACAAAATGGATCTAAAACAGGAGCTGAACTACAAAAACCTATTAAAAAAAAAAACTCAACTTGAAGCAGACAGTGCACAAATGTTAGGCCATGTCAACTTCTTATCCTCAAATCACATGAAAAGGTTACAGCACATTCTTACTCACGGTGGCGAAAGATATAGCCTAATCAAGTGTAGCATGCAAAGGTCACGAAGAAACTAATTGCCTACAACACAGATCAAGTAAGAGGGAACACTTTTTGGGAATTGCCAAAAGCCATATTTCAGGGCATGCAACAATAAGCTGAGCCGTTCAAACCACCGAAATTGCACGAAAATTTGGGTTGAAAATATGAGTAGTGCTGACTTAAGGTAGCCTTGGGCAAAGCGCTTAACCCTGTATGTTGCTAAACAGGAAAATAATGAAGACTGTCATTGCACAAGGCAGCTCTGAGGTGTGAATGTGTCTGACTGCCTATATTAAAATGAAGCAGAGGATCACTTAAAATGTGCATTAATTCTTCAAATAAATAAAACTACCACTCAATATTACCTTGCTTGCTGAAACTAGCAGGGAATTTCTGGCATAATTCTCCTTTGGATTATGGCTAATTAACATCTTTCAACTGTATGACTTCAAGTGTATGTATGTCCTATAACAAGCCTGTATTAGGTAACTTCTGTGGCCAGCAGTGAGAACAGTCAGCCACAAATGAACTGATGATGAACATGACCTCAACAGTGACCTCTGCAATTCCAACCCCAGGAAGCCTTTCAGGGCTGGGGGGGGTAAGAGGGTAATCAATACAGCACAGCATTGTGATATTTTGTGTGACAATATTGTATCACCAAGAATCAATACAACATTTTGCCGAAATAAAGAAGACGGCAGTGAGATTAACAGAATGAAAACTTTCTCTTGCTAGATAAAACAGATGTTGACAAAGTTTTCCCTTGGGCACATAATTTGCAGTCGAAAAAAGTAAATAATCGCAATACATGTTTTTTTGTTTGTTTTTAAATCACAGTACTGTCATATCATTATGCAAGCATCCTGATAATATCACATCATGGGGTTTCTAGTGATTCCCACCTGTAGTGTATTAGAAGTGACTGAAACCTAAAGTCTGTACTTGCTTGTCTGTGAGGAATATAACCGAGACATTAAAACAAATGCTTGAATACACACTTGACACATTCTTGAATGCAATGGTAACGTCACTACATGCGTCTTAACCCATTGTAAATGTCTTGCTCATGAGCACTTCAGACGAGAGGATACTTACTTGAACCTGAGGCCGCTGTGCTAACCATTTGCTTGCCCTGCTAAACATACTCGAGCAACAACCCTGAGGTTTGACTTTACAGCAAAGCCGGGTTGTCATTGATGAGAACTGTGATGGGATATGGCGGCTCGGGCCCAGACCGAGTAGACCCAAGTCCTATAACCGGCTTCACAACATTGTTTTGTTTTTGAATTAGCGCCTACAGACTATGCATGCCTTCTGCAGTGCTTTTGCAGTAACTACACATGACATGTTTTGTTTGCTGCTGCATGGACATTACCAGCCTTTGATCCCTGGGGCTCGCGCTCAGCCACGGCTAACATGCAACGTTAGCCACGTGCAGGCCAGGCGAGCGACTGACCTCACTAGCTAGCCAAGTTAGCCTAGCTACAACGGCTACTGCTGCTAAAGCTCGGGTTTAATAGCCAACAGCAGCCAAGTTCAAATGGGTTATCTTTGTTGTGCTTTAAGTAGACCCTCACAATTAATTCGGGGACCTGTGTGTGTCCCGAAACGTGACACCAGGATTGGCTTACACTTAGCATAGCCGGTTAGCAACCTGACAACAACAAACAGGTTGTGGAGCGCACTGCAGTGCTAGGAAAACCATCACACCGCACCAGCTGGACGCTTTTAGCTACATACCCGTCAGAGGACGACCTCTTTTTACTCGACGAATGATCCTCCCCCAGATCTAATCGATGTCGTTTAGACATCTTGTCACCGGGATACGTCCAAACGCAGCGGCTTAATAGGCCAATTTATGCCATGCAGCTTCTCTCCAAACCGCTAAACACCGGCAAAATGGCGACCGGAAGCTCTTACCTCATCATTATTATCCTTGACAAAATGAGTCGAAAGCCGCGATTTAGTTGGAGACCCAACGAGCGCTCTGTGAGGAAAACAGTCCCGGTCCGACGGAGCTCAGCACATCATGGTGTCGGCGGCTGTTTTTGGCAGTGGGCGCAGGTGAAGTGCAGCGGCGGGGATGCGGGTGAAGATGCAGGAGGTCCGCTGTCTGTCGGTCGGTCGGGTCGGGATGATGTGCCCGCCAAACAACACAGGCACTACTGTTGCCTCGCCCCCTTTAGTCCGCTCCTTCAGCCTCTCTGCAGTACGCAGGTCTGTGCTTCCCTCTGTGAGTCTGCTCCAAGGAAAGCAGCTGCACATGTTACTGGTGTTACATAAGAGCCGGATCACAGATGTTTACCTGTAAACTGTGATAAGACTGGAGACAGTGGAGGGAGGGAGTGAAATAAAACTGAAATTCAACTTTGCATTGTGCGGGTGGGGACCCCATTAGAGCCCGCATGGACTCACCGTGGCCCCGGAGCCACAGTCTCCAGAATGGCTTTGCTGGTGTTAGTTTAGTTTTTACTGGGTAAAAATGTTTAGTTTGTAGTAGTTTCAGTATTAGTTTTATTAGTTTCAGTAGCAGAATTACAATATAAGCAACACTTTGTCAAGGCAATTGGCTGTCATGTAGACATCAAAAGCAAAGCTTCCTCATGGTTTTTGTGTTGTCAAATTGGACCAAACTAACAAAGACTAGTTTCCATTTTTATTTCCGTCAACTATAATGTTTCACTAGTTTTAGTTTGTATTTTAATTGTAGTTAACTATGATAACCTTGCCCAGAGCCATGCTTTGGAAACTGGATTTGTATATGAGCAAATTTCGTGTAAGCCAAAAAGGAGGGGAAAAGAAAAGTGTGTGATGCAATCAAGCAACATATTATATAGGTATGCTTTTTACAAAGGCTCAATTTCTTTTTTCTGTACTTATTGTTGTAATACTTGTGTAGGGTTAATGTACATGTTTACCAGTTTCTGAAGCACATATTTTTTATATTTCTAATTTCTTTTCTATTTCTTATAATTTCACTTATGCTTGTAATGTAGTCTTCTCTTGAGAATTTGAGCAGCTGCAACAGTCCCAATGTCCCTTCAGGGATCAATAAAGTGTTTCTGTATCTGATTCAGACTGCTCTGCTGACAAATATTCTGCATGTATAAAGGACATCTTATTGGTAATGAGCTGGACCCCAAATACATATCTCAGTTGTCTCGAAATGTAAAACAAAATCCTTCAATAACTTCTCTGTGTCTCCTTATCTATAGCTCCTCTTTTGTGATTGGTAGATTGATTGATAGATTTAAGGCAAATCAAAGGGATGATGGCTTTTATCCGCACTCAACTCATCAGTGTCCTTCAAGGAAAGAGTACAAATCCCTACTATTTTGGACTTTTACCACACAAGATGTTGTCAAAACCATAAAATCAAATCCCAAAAAACATTCAGAGTCAATCTAGCTCTAATTAAAATTCATTACATACAGATCAGAGTAGAGTTTTGGTGGTCTTGGCTCTAATTTTGTGAAAGCTTTGCACATAAAGGCCTTTAGATTGGGCTGTCAAAGGTAAAGCAAATGCAATGGAAACTTTGCTTTTAGAGTGGATTCAACCTTTAGCTCAACACAACCAGCCATAATATATACTCAGAGATTGGGAAAACAATATTACTCAATTACAGCTTCCCAGAAAACGAAACAGTCAGAACTGGAATTAAAAGGAGATCATTTAACAGTTTATTGTGCTATCAGTGTGGAGAGAAAATGCCGCTGTAAATGCAGATTTGTATTTTTAACAAATAAAAGTGACATACTTTCTGAACGTTAGTATTTAGACTGATGACAGATCCAGGAGTGCAACAATGACGATAAGCTGGTTTGACCACACCGTTTAGCCTTTACACAGAGAATTCTGCTGGGAATTCTTGCCACATTTCTTTAAAGAAAATACCTTCACACATTCGAAAGTCAAATATCTTGCCTGGCGTGCATGATATCCAAGACTTGCCTGCACAATCTCTTGCCTCTATCTTATTTATGATATCTAAACCTCCATAAATAGTAATAGTGTTGTAATAGTGACTGTGAATAAGTAAGCTATATATGAGAATAAACTGAAACTATGTCATGTCTTTCAAAATAAAGCAAAATATTATAGTATAGTAAGTATAGTAATATAGTAAAGCAGTATAGTAATAATAAAATCAGTATTTTTAAATGTATGAGACCAGCAAACATTTATAATCACTGTAGTACAAATGTATGTTTAAAATAATAGTTCTTTAAGTTACTTTAAGTTATACCATTCCTTGTATATTTTTTGTCGTTTTTCCATCAGGACCATGATTAAATTGTGTCCTCCAGAGCTGAAAGAGCTTAGAGAGGCAGGGACAAACACCTGAGCAATCGCAACAGTGTGAATACCAGACCATGGAGAGTGGTTGGGCATGCAAAATGGAGTTTTTGGCTTTGTTTTGAGGGCTTAAAACCCTTCTTTCAACCTCTACGATTATAAAGTGATGAATAATCTGTCACTGAAGACAATCATTGCCACTGACACAGGTAATTACACCGCCTGGACATTGCTAACAAGCTGCGTAATGGTAAATGCCTCATTGCTTATAACTGAGGGATTGATGGTGATGGTTAAGGAGAAGTCAACGTTACAACAAAGCCATAATGCTCTAATATTCAAGCCTAATTTAAAATACTCATTTTTTTTCTCTCTGTCTGTCTCTCTTTCACAGGCTATTAAATAACAGTCCAATTGTGTGTGAAATAGCTCTGCCAAACAGAGCTGCAGAGCTGACTGTTAGAGAATGGACAATACTGAGACCAAGACCTACTCGAAATGGCTGCTTCACATGAACAACAGTAGTGTAACTAAGAGAGTCACAAAGAAATCTATTGTTTACATGGATAGATCATCAAGTATGATACAACTTTGACGAGTGTTGCTTTGGTATTTCCTGTTTGTACACAGGGAGGCTAAAATGAAGGAGGGGACAAAGGGTCATATCACTGGGGTACAGCAATTACAGGCATGTAACAATCCATCAGTCTGGATCTATGTATCGATCTAATGATCAGCAATATGAGATAATCATTATTAAGTGAAAATATTGATCCATATTGTCATCTTAGAGATACACCTTTATTTTGAAATTCGCATCGCACGTCTGTGTCACCATTTCCGTCCAAGGACACTGCCTTCCTAAACGTTCAAATACTGCTAGTGTCAGGCAAAAAATGGCACCCGCAGCCAGCAGCCAAGAAAAAGACAATAGGGATATCTATTCCCGTCTTGGGAATAAATCAGCAATATTTTGATTTCAGAGAGAAGACCGATGACTGACAAATTAAATGCCATATGCAAGCAATGTCAGTATGAGATAAAATACTCAGGAAACATGACAAACTTGACCAAGCAAATACTGTATCATAGTCCAAAGACTTGAAGTAATATTGTGTCATGATGAAACTTGTGATTTACACCCCTAAACGCTTGCGCAGTAAAATCTGGTCTTCACTTGCAGAGAGGTTCAATAAATGGTGTGTGATGACAGAATACAAAGGCTACCCTCCTTGGAGCGCACCCAGAGAGCACCTAAGTGGACGCCATCCCTTTCTTTCTTGTGCCTTCTGCTGGCTGTATCCCTCCAACATCACAGCTCCAGTTACACTGGGCATGTGTCGTACCCCAGAGCTCCCATGGGGAATCAGAGGCCGTGTGCCTCAGCCTTCTTGTAATAGCCTCGGTTGTACACAGACAGCATCAACCTTGACAGTCTGGATGCCCACTGTGCAAGCATCCCTCTAAACGTCCCTCACAGGTCGTCCATGAGAGCGAGTGACCACCATTTGCCATGCATACCCCATGGTGGCAGTGATGCACGCTGTGGGAATAACCAATGAGATGAAGCACAAAGGGATTATATTGCAATGCTGTAATTTTCTGTGAGAAAATAGAAAGTGCGGGGGCACCCTGGTGGCCCACTTTGTAGGCCTGAGTTTGAAACCCTGCCTTTACTGTCTCTCTCCATTGTGACTAATATAGCAGAAATGCACAAAAAAAACTCCTAAGAAAAAAAGAATGTGCTTGTTAAACTAGCCAATAGCATTTCTGCATGCAATCTGTGGTGTGTGTAGCTTAGTGCTCACCTTGTGATCACATTCAATGAAGTGATTAGAAGTGACCCCAACGCCCTGTGGTTGGATAAGTACTGCACACAGCCTTTATAACATGCACTGAAGACCCGCAACAGTGTGACCACTCTCAGCTGTGTAGGAAGAAGCTGATGCACAGCTCCAGGTAATTTGTATTTTCACTGATCCATAGTCTGACTTGTTTAATTAAGTAAATGAGAAGAAATATGAGTAATGTGCTTTTTCATTTTGTGAGGTGACGGTAGTTTCTGTAATCTCATTGCATAAGGGACATTATTAAGTATTTGTAGTCGTAGTCAAAGCGTAAGTACTCTGAATGCAATGTATGGGCTTACATAATGTGCGGGGAATGTAGTTTTAACACTGGAATCTCTTGGTTGCAAATAAAACATAGTAAAGGTAAGGAATTTTAAAAAGTTGGACAAGGCAAACTCACATGAGCTCAGAAAGGAGCCTTGCTGTTTAAAGTTTTGGGGGAAATATGCTTACACCAACAGTTTTTTTGTTAGTTTTTTAACAAATCTTCAACCGCAACTTTGCTGCTGAATGACTTTCATTCACTGCATAAATCAGCCTTTCCAAATGGATGATTTGGACTGAATGCCAACATTAGGCTCCTCTGTCCTTGTTCCAAAAAACCTTACCTTAAAACCTTAAAAACCTATGATTATTTTCTTTTTTCACAGGTTTGAGCAACAGGACTTAACATGTTTACTCTCAGCTGTCTGTTGTTCACTCTGATAGCGGGTGTGCTTAATGTCAGGGGATCCTCTGGAACCCAGAACAAAGTGTCTATATCAGATGCTCCTGTTGAGGTGGCTGACTACAATAGCACCGTGTATGCTACCTGTGAGATGAAACCCAGCACCACATTGCCTCTGAGTCAACCAGAAATCTACGGACAGGTGCTATTCAAGCAAGTCTATCCAGATGGCCAAATGCAGATCATAGTCAATCTCCGAGGCTTCCCCACCACGGAGATCGCTGAGCGTGCTATCCACATCCACCAGTTTGGAGACTTGAGTAAAGGCTGCAGTGCAGCTGGTCCCCACTTCAACCCTTTACAACAAAACCATGCCAACCACCCGGGAGACCTTGGCAACTTTGCTTCCAGCCATGGTCAAATCCGGAAGCTGGTGACAGCCAAAGCCACACTGTTTGGGACTGAGTCAGTGCTGGGACGTTCAGTGGTCGTCCATGAGAGAGAGGATGATATGGGCAATGGAGGAGATGAGGAGAGCCTAAGGAGTGGGAATGCAGGCCAGAGAATTGCCTGCTGTGTTATTGGCCTGAGCAGTTCCAGCTTGTGGGAAAACACAGCAGAGCTAAGCTGGGAAGACTCTAAACTCTAATCAACAGCACTGTTCACCCAACTTCAGTGGCTTGTTTTTCTTATCTTGAAATCAGGTAGCTAAGAATGCGCTGATTCAATAGAGAGAGGAAGTGCTGTTGCGTCACTTGAGAGAAAATGTTAAGCTGTACTGATCTGACGCTATAAGACTCTTGAACTTTGATGAAATACCAAAGTAGCTTACTTTCCTGAATAAATTTATTCATTAAATCTGCTCTTGTGCTCGTGTGTGCCCTGCAATAGCCGTGCAAGCTTACATAATGAAGGGGTTCCTGTTTAGAGGAGTTTTAAGAAAATACCTTTTCAAACCAAGTGAAATGTTATCAAGATGCAGTTCATCATTGCAACCTGCAATGATGAACTGCAGGAGTTTGCAATAAACTGGCATTATTATCTGGGTCTGTGGGTTAATGACAATGTTGGCTTCGTTTAGAGATAATAAAGGTCAGTGTTTACGGAAAGCATGGATAAGGTATGAAAATAGCACAACTGTAAATTAGTTCAACCTACATCAAAGTTAAAATTTTGCAATCCAGTTTTAAAGCTTGTAAACTGAGTGGGGGAATAATTGGGTCTGTGTTTTAACAATCACATGTACTTCAAATGGATTTAAAATGGAACATCTGTATATGTAATGTCTAAGTTAAGCTTTGCTGCACTGGCACGATATGGTGACGTGTGAATCAGGATAATTGAGGACCATCTCATCATTGCAACAGCAAGAACAAGTTCAGCTCAACTCCCTTGCTGGTTGAGGACAGGGGCATCTGCTGCTGCTGTCCCATCACAGATATCACCAAGTCCTGTCGGCTCTTATCACACTGGCCCACCATCTACTATCTTAATAGAGATCTGACTGTACGCTGTAGCTACGTGCTGACCCCCGGCGTGGCCTTTCTGCTTATCGGCCGGTCCACAAGCTCCCGCTCCAGCAACATCCTGCTCCCCAGCAGGGCCTTGGGAGCCATGTTGTTGTTGTTGCAGTCAGTTTCGGTTTTGCCCCCAGGAAATCTGGAAAATACCGAGGGAGGTCACAAGGGACAAAGAACGATAGACGGGGGAGCAGATAGGCCACTGGAATCTGTGACTGAGCAAACTTCTACATCAACATGAGGGTTGATGGCAGACATGAAGTATTTAGTGCATTCACTCATGCAATTTTCATAAGTGCTTGGACCTGCCGGCATGATTCTGCTTTGAGAAAAAGTGACATAAAAATCAATCAATAGTTTGAATCTACTTTTAAGGGAAGCTACAGCATGTGGTAGGACAGTACCATAGTGTGTCATGTTGCTGGTACTTTTAAAAGGCCTTTGTGGAGCGGAGATTTAGGCCACAGCTAGCAATTTACCTGTCTGAAGTTGACTATAATGTGGGTATATCTGACACATGAAGTCATGAGAAAATGCACACAGTAATCACAGACGCTGAACCCATATGCCCGTGTGAACTGAACAAATGATGCAATTATGCATTGAACATCCATGATCCATTAGAGTTATTACTCCACAGGAAACAAGCAGGGAACAGGATGACTGACACATTTCGCCTCGTTTTTCTTTTTTTCTTTTTCTTTTTTTTCCATTACCTGAGATAATAACAGCCTTGTCAGCAACGGAGTAGAAAGTTACACTCTTCAAATCACAGCACTGGGGAGCAACCCTGCAGGGCTTCGTGAACTCAAATGTCTCAGAGGCAGCGTATGATAAAACTCAGGTAAGCGTAAAAAGCTAGGTGAGCGAATGAAGCCTGGGTCACAAGGGCATTGACCATCACTGCCTAGGGCGCCTGGTTGGTATAGTAATTAACCCTGCTGAGTGGTTGGCCTGGAAACTGTTGGCTTCAAGTGCCCCAGTCCACCCCCTTCCCTCAAATCTTTGGAAGACCCAGAGATGATGGGGTGTCAAAGCCTCCTACATCCAGCGGCCCCCTGGCTCTCTGATCACACTTATTAGAGCCAGCGAGCGCTGTTGTGACCCGCCTGGGCTGTTCCACTATCCAGGCTGCAGGGCAGAAATGACTGGGGGCTACGGATCAAAACAAATCAAGCAGATTCTAAGATAAGATTAGAGGATGAGTGATATGGTACAGCCTATTTCAAGATCTAAAACATAAAAGGGCAGCTAGGTACAAAGGCATCAAAAAACCACAAGACACACAGGCGTCACTTTGCAAGCACTTACAAATTATTTTCCCCTTGATCTTTCTTTCAAACACAAATCTAGAGAGGCAAACACACCTGAGTGACTTAAGCGACGCAGGGCCCAACGGAGCACTTGCCGATGCATTATTGCTTGCCCTCTGGTGGGGCATGTCACTGTCACAGATAAAGGGTTAAGATTAGTTTTGGCATGGGCTGGCTGCTGTGACCACAGCCTCATTTTATCCTTAGTGGCAATGATTGGCTTCAACAGCTCTCAGCTATCTTCTTGTCTTCTTGAGCTCTCTAGGGGTCTGGGGGAGACAGCCTGAATCTTTCTGCTGTCTGACAAGACCAAACACTTGCCGATGAAATCCTGACAGGTACCGGTCAGAGGGATTTTGTGACAAGTGTACGCTCGCCTAGTACATGTACGCGGTGGTGGTTTGTGTGGTTAAGTTCAAGAGTAAGCAAACTCAAATCTCAGTAAATCATGACATCTAATGGTAAAAAGTAGGGCGCTGAATTGGCCATCTGCTATTGGGTGGTCTTCAGTACCAGGTGATGTCACCACCTGTTGTACTCTATAGAAGGTGACATTACCTGGCACAAAAGACCAGCCAGTAGCAGATGGCCAGTTCAGTAGCCTACTTTGCACCATCAGATTTCAGGCTTCATAGAGATATGGGTTTGGTGACTCCTGCTTAAGTACTGAAGCATCATGTTTCCACGCCATGTCTCCTACACTCTAATACAAATCTGTGATCTGCTTCAAATGGGTGTTTTACCATCCAAACCCTGTGATAACCTGGGCTTAACGGCAGCCTTCCGCCCCGGCTTTTTTCTCACCATCCTGCAGTGTTGGAATGATCTCCTTACCAAAGCCAGGACTACTGAGTTGCTCAGTTGCCACATCGAAGTCTGAATCTCACCTCTTTCCCTTTTTCTTTACATTCAGTCTTTCTTCTACATGCACCCGATATCTCTCTGTCCCCAAAATGCGTAAAATTGGCAATGTACACACGAATAAAGAGATTCTTAACAACTTAAAATCTTAGGTTGTTAGTGGTCATATTTGTGGCCACATATCTCTTTGAGCACCAGCTGACATGGTATACAAAAACATTCTTTTGATTGTAATGCAAACACAAGCTGAAAATGCACGTCGAAACGAGGACTCAGATATTCCACGGTGCAAAGTGGCAGAGTGTGACAGACTAGTGGGGAATGATGCAGGGATGCAAGGCAGGACAGAAAAGAAGAAGAGAAATGTCATCCCCAATCCATGTCACATTTCTAACAAGCCCACAAGAGCAGCTGATATTGCTCACTTCTTCCACAGCCAGACTGATGTATGAGTCTGTTGGCTTGGCAGGCGTATCTCAGGGACAATCAGACAATACATCTCACGGCCGTATTCGTACTTTTCTAATAGGGAGGCAAAGCTTACTAATTTGTTAAAGGCGTTTACACTCATGCAAAGGCTCAAAAAACAGCCCGAAACTTTATGAGGGGCCCAAAGGCACGCTGGTGTCGTCTTACAATTTCATTAGCTCAGATTCCATCTGCTTTATAAACTTAACAAATTCCTTGTAAAAAAAAAAAAAAAAAAAAAAAAAAA
>OMLB01016558.1:58885-78409 GCA_900302555.1 Myripristis jacobus
TGTCCCATTCCTCTGTAGTGGAGCAGTCTGAGGCCGGGTGTAACGCAATTGAGTCTGAGGCTTCTTCGGGTCCAGGTATGTTATTTGACCCCTTGTCTTGGGACTTGCAGGGCACATGACCCGCATCTTGAGTGTGAACGACGGATTCTTGCACAACTGGAAGCCACGGAAGGTCGGACTCAGTCGGCGGGACATCCAGTGCCAGCGCTGCCTCTTCCCCCTCCTCCACAGTGGAACCCAGTTCTTCGTCTTCCACCCCCTCCACCTCTCGCCCCGCCTCTTCCACGGGACTTCGCCCCTCCTCCAGCTCGACGGCAGCCTGCTCTTCCGTCAGGGTCACTATCTCCGCTCCTCTCCTGTCAATCCCGTTTGTCTCCGCGCCCCCCGGAGGCTCTGGGCCATTGAACGGTGCAGGTGCATCTTCCCTCCTGATGCCATCTGCGCCAAGGTTGCTGCAGGCAGTGTGACACGATGATGTTTGTGAACTTCCTGTTCTGTCATCTGACACAGCTGGGAGAAGGGAGATGAGAGGATGGGCCTTTTAAATAGCACATTTATTCTGAAGCCACAGTGTCAAAAAAGAATATTCAAAAATTAAAGAAGGTAAAAGATAATACTTTTTGTAGCTATGCAAAAAAGTGTAAAGATTATTTTTTGAAATACTCTTTCATTGATTCTCTAGTCTTTTGTACTAATAGGTATTGTTTATGCACTTCATTAGAATGGGTTAGGGTTAGGGTTACTGTTTTGAGTTGAGTTTGGCACTTGATTTATCATTTATGATACAGTATGTTGTCTATTTTAATTCAACTTGTGCTTTGCAGTAAGTACTTTGTGTACTTTAGGCTCTATTTACATATTTTCAATCAATCAATTCTGACAAGTATTGCAAAGTATTGCAATACAAATCAGATTGTAACGCATGTTTATGTTGAGATACTTGCTCACACCCAGCCCTGGCACTTGCACTCTCTTGTACCACTCTGAAGGACGAGGCAAATAAATTTGATGTATTAGTTGATTCTCCTTTGCATATGAAGGGTATGTCAGCCTAAAAAGTTAATGTCTAAGTAGTTGGAGGAGTTTCGTGACCAAGAGCTTAGCAGAGAGAGCAATGTTGATCCTTGAGGCAGGGGACGGCGTTCAAACCCTGTCTGCATAAACACACTGTGTGGTGAGGGATATGTAAAACAGCCAATACACTAAGTGTACTGATGGACTTGGGCCTATAATAAAATGCCAGTCCATCCACTTATCATCCAGGCTGTCTCTGCAAGTCCATTATCAAATATTTTCAGTTGTGAGAAAATGAAAACCTAATGAATAAGACAAACATTCCTCTTTTGGAGTTGGGCCACTGTGTCAATGGAGAAAGTTATTTCAATTACTTATGTGACTGAAGTGCTTCCATGGCAACAGGCTAAATATAGCAGCAGTGCCCCAGACAAGGGGACGCAAGTGTGACGCCCTGTATCCTGGCAATAGCAACAGCTTAGTTATGCCTCTTCGCCAAAATATGCTCTCACTTTGGGGATTACTGACCCATATTTGTGAATGTGCAGCCAAAAAGGTTTAAGACTGCACACTACCAGACCTCTGCTCCCGCCTTTCCCCCACGCACATAATAAAACATGGAGAATGAAAACAACATTGCATGCATCGGCATCCATATGTATACCCCCCTCCACCCCCCGTTCAAAAGAGAACACGGCAGAAGTTTCTGAATGTCAGCGGCCGAGAATTTGCTTCACATTTCCAAAATGCCATGGCATTTGGGCAGCTTGCACCAATGAGAAGCTGAGAGGAGCAGAGGCGGGAAGGAAAAGGGCCTGGGTCAAACATGGAGGATGGCGGGGCTGTTTAGCACTCATTGGCTAATTACAGTGTTTATGCCACTAGCCCTGAGTGCTATTATCAATGAATGGCAAAGCCAGTTACACACAATTACACACTCACCTTTGGATGGCTGCACTCTAGGCTGTGTGTTTGGCTGAGGCGTGGCACGTGTCGGATGAAGCTCCTGCTGCAGGCTTTCATTCAAAATGATATTGTCTCGCGCCCCTGTAAGCCACCAAGGAACAAAAGCTCCTTGTTACTTTCATGTGCTTATACAAATCACAGCAAAAGACAGAGAAAGTGGTATGAAGATGGTTTTCAAAGCTTTGCACATGCTAATAGGATTGGATGGCGCTTTACATTATTGGAAAAAGTCCAACCTATCCAAGCACATGAAACAAGCATGTGCAATGTGCATGCACGCACACACACACACACACGCACGCATGCACAGCAGTGCTCACAGGAAGTGGCAGCATTTCCCTGTCATCTGTCTTCATTAGTGATGGCTGCACGCCTCCTAGGCTGACACCATATGCTACTCACAGGGGACTGTGCACTATATACCAGACATCACAAACACACACTCGCACAAAACTGTATGCACAATCAGCCTTCCACATAGGTGCATACACACACGCAAGCCTCCAAGTGTATGTACATCAGGCTTTGCCTCCACAGAAACCCTGTGAATAGGCAAAAGCCAGCCTGTTCCTCTGACCACTCAAGTGTGAGACACAAAAACAAACAGAAGAATGGGAAAATGGATGACTGGATGACACGATGCGTGAAAATCATGAATGGTGATCAGAGACCATACTGTTATGAATGCAGTCCATATTGTTACGGATGCTCAGTGTTTACTCTGACACAGGAAATGGGGGCAGTGAGTGAAAAGGTGTGGAGCTGGGCCGGGTGCTGGTGGGGCCTCAGAGCTAACACTTGCCAGCTGGGGGTGTTGAAAAAAGGAACATGGGTGCTGGTTGCTAGCCAGTTCCTTAATTTTCTTCAATATTTTTTAATTATTGTTAACATAAAACACCATTTTAACTATCACACTTCAAGATAATGCATGGCAAGAAACATGAAGTAGCCCAAATGGAATAAGGAGCAACTGGTGCGAGATCCAGTTTGTTTGTGTTTCGGTGGACTAGAGGGGAAACAGAAGCAGTTGTAGTGACGTGTGGAAAAAAAGCAATAAGAAAATCAAGTAATTTGATCATTATTTAACACTATGATCTTCTGTGGCGGTTACATGTTTACTTATTTATTGAAACATGTTTTTAAAACTTTATTTTTACTTTACACTGGTCAGGATTATGCTCGTCGCCCAGTTCCCTCAAACAGGTGACAACAACATGCTCCGACTTCAGCGTCACTTTAAACTCACTGTCAGTCACTTCAGTGATGCACAAGTGTGTAACCAATCAGCAAGAAACAGTGCAGTAGCCCCGCCCCCAGGGTCCTGCTGGTTCCTGTTAGTTCCACATGTTGAGCAGGGACTGAAAAATCAACTGGAACTGGACCACTGTCAAATGGAAAACACAAAGCTCCTGTTTTTTAGTGCCAAAGGTTTAGTAGTGTTCAAGTGGAAAAGGGCCTTTACGCTTATCCATTACTTATACAATAAATAACTTTTGCAGATGGTCAAGTATGCAGTTTGCCTTGAGAGTCTCTTCAATTTGTAGGCACAGTTCCAAAACAGCGCTACAAACTGTGCCAACTTTCTCACCTCTTGCCACTTTGCCCACAGTTGCATTACTTGTTAAAATGACTGATTTCTTGGTTTTGGGACATCATGCTGTGAACATGTATCAGCAGGCAAACAAGTCAGCAGTGGTCGGGTATAACTGCTTCATTAAACCCAGAGAGCCGGCCTGCAGCTTTAAGAGCACGACCCGGCAACCAGGCACAGTTACTCTTCCAGTTTTGAGAGAAGGTTTTGTCGAGTTCTGCAGACTGCCTTTTAAAGCTTATAATAAGGTGGTGCTGGTGATTAGGTATGCAGAACGGGGCCCAGACTGAGCACAGCAGTACGTCTTCAGGAGCCAGGCAGCACTCAGGAGGAGGCAAGAGGCACCAGTGACTCACTTTAAACCCTCCTGGCAGCTGCCTGTCCAGCCATCTTTCTCGCTCTCTCTCTCTCCTCTCTCACACACACACACACACAGACACACACACACAAATATACACTCAGACACAATGAGGAATAAAAGGCATCCCTGCGTGATGCCATCTCCCAGGTTACCACATGATAAACTCTGTATCACAAAGCCAAGGACACAAAAAGAAAAGAGACTGTGTCAAATACTCGCCAGCGTGCATTCACAAACTGGTGCAGTGCTGTCTCGTTCTAAGGTGAAAAGGAAATGCACGCCTCTTATTCTAACAATGCAAGAAGTCTGTCACTGGATCAAAACCAGCTCGGTAACACTGCATCTATACAGGTGCATTCTGCACCCGCTTCTATCTTTTTCAACGTGGGTGAGTCCCGTCGTTGCCAGCGTGCTGGCTGATGCGCCCTGACAGGCTTTCAGTCGCTGTGTTATATTTCGGCATGCACTCATTCGGCAGGGGGGATTGGGAGTCCAGTCAATCACAACTCTATCTGAGTCACCGCGCTGCTGTCACCGTTATTGTTTTTTGCTCTCGCTCATCCAGACACAACATAGTCACCTCTAGTGCTTTTTCAGGCCTGTGGTGAGCAGCCAAGGCCCTCCATCCTATCCTGTTTGCTTTTAATATCCATCAGTCCAAGTTCATACCTCATCAAGGCCACAGATCCGCACTTCTCTCTCTATCTCTCCGTCTGTGGTGGACAGTGTGGTCGTGAGGCACTTTGGGCCCTCGTCTACAAATTCCCTAATAACGGCACATTCCCCTAAATGTGTTTGTAATGTGGGCAATCATTTTCAGTAATGGATGCTTGTCAGTTTTATGGCGGTGAGAATGACGGTCTCATGACAGGGCACCTCCATCCAGCCGCAGCCCCTCTACCTCTCAGTGGGATTCATACGCAGCACAACATCCCCCTCCAGTGGAGAAGATGGGGAACTGTTTTCTTTGTGGAGGAGAACTCGCCTTGTTATGGAGTTGCATTTAGAAACTGCTTTCAGACTCCATGTGTAGGTTGGGGAATGTTTTGGCTACAGTTTGAATTTGGTGGTTTGTTTAACTGTTATCATATTTTACTGCTTTTCTTTGGCAAGGGCTTTGTCTGGAGTGGAACGTCTTAAACAGCCCTGTTTCTGGAAAGTGTGACAGAGAGACATTTATTTCAAGCAGGCTCTGATAGATATATTAACACTGATAGTAGTGCTGATATGGAGTGTGGCATATATGATAGTACTGATATGAAGTACTGATTTCATAAAACAAAGTTTAATTCAAACATATATATCGGTTTGGCATATAATCTGCATTGATAAAAAGTAATATATATGTAATGGTGTTTTGGAATGCTTTCTAGGTATTAATAGGTTACTATTATTTAATATTGAAATAATTTATTAACTATCAATTTTAGTGATCCATTGCAACTTCTCTTTGATGCTAAAATTTCAGGAGCATTTCCAAACATCTCTACTATATGTCACACAGTGACATGGAAACCATGTAACCAACCAAACAAAAAAAGCTGCTGTGCATATGATTCATTTGTCACTACCCCAAATCCTGTATTGGCTGGTGTCTGATTCATAGATAAATCTTTTTTATTTTATTCTTGAAATGTTACTATGTTGTGTTTGTTAGTGGAATGTTACGTTTTTCTGCTCATTCAGTCTGCAGCGGGTATCACCCTGTATGATACAACCTTCAGTCTTGGTCAGACATGAAACCTCCAAATACCGCACAGTGAGAATTTAAGCACATTTCCTCATGGACCCAGTTAACATTAGTAAACACTTGCCTACCCCAACTTCATTTAAAATGATCTCTCTCTCTTTCAAAGCACAACTCAAGCCGGACAGATCCACTGAACCAAAAGGATCAGTGTGTGTGATATTCAGGCAGCCTGTTTGGTAAATGGTATCATGAACAGACACACAAGCGGGTGGTCAATGGAGGCGACACATTGTAACGGTGGGAATGAGATGGGACACCTTCTGGGCGTCTGCCCAGATTTAGTCTGGCATGACATAGTGGAGGGCATGGATGGACTAAGTGGGGCAGAAGGAACACATACTCCCAATTCCCACAGACACACGGTAGGTCAAGCCTGCGACGCAGCCGGAGAGAGGAGAAAGACACACCGATAAGAACATTACATCTCATAAATGTATCCAGAAAAAAACAGGATAAAAGCAAATTAGTATTTCTAAAACAACTGACAGCATTGTTTTTACACATTAAGAAAAGAATAGCAAATCTGGGTAAAACAAGACATAATACACAATGTACTAACAAGCCAAATCTTTGGAAGTATACAGGCTTCCTATAATAACTATGAATTGTAAAAGGCAGAGTACTAAGACTATTCATCATGAGTGAATTTCAAGCAAAAGCAGAATTAACACAATCATGGTTCCAGGCTCTTTTCTTGGTGGTGTTATTTAAAGCAATAAGGCACAGCATGTCAGCCAGTTATTATAGGAGCACATACATACAGCGGGGGGGCTGATACATTATGTTCCACCAAAGGATGGGAAAGCAAATGCCTGTAAATGTAATTGCAAAAGGTATCTATGCTCCATATCAAACTGCAATCGCATTATATATTCTTAAAATGGCTACAGCTGCATTAACTGGAGACATGTTCAAGAGAGAAAAAGCATTTAAATCCTAACTGTAAGATGGCAAATCAAATTTTTATATTCCACGACCTGAAAAAACAGATTGGAATGAATAACCATTTTTTATATTCTAGAGAACTGAAAGTCAGTAAAAGACACCGAATAAATAAAAAAAATTACTGTACCTACTCAGTAATAACTGACTTACTGTATTGTGTTAGACTGATTGGAGATGATTTGACTTTTTTTTGGGGGGGGGGGACACTAATGGCCGGTGTTGAGACCCACCTGGAAGGCTCCACAGTCCCGACACCTCCAAAGTCTTCAACTTCCTCTCCAGCTCCGCTACTCGGTTTCCTAGAATCCTGTGAAGATGCGATACTGTGGATCAGGTTACAGCAGTTCGATGAGCTGTGTGTGTGTGAGTGTGTGTGTGTGTGTCCATGCCTGCATTGTGTTTGACTTGGAGGTGGAGGAGTATTCTCAGAGCAGGTAGATAAATATTAGGAATGTTTAAGGCCAGTGAAAGATGACTACTATGAAACAACTGGCTTATGAAACTGACTAAGTGTAATATTAGGTGACAGAGGAGGGAGGCGGAGGGTTACAAAGCTCATCAGCAACACATAAACATTCATAACAACACATGCAATTACAACTATATGGATAGCAAACAAGCTCGGCACAGATTGCACAGGTGCTGTTGAGACCTTTTTTGTGAGAGGTGCAACAATTTCCCCGTAAGCAGAGTCGGAGTTAGAACAAAGGGATTTTTTTTTTTGATACTGTGCAGAAATGTCATATACATATTTTGTATCTTGTGGTCGCAACAAAACATAACACCTACTGTGTATTGAGTAAAATATTCAAACCCAAGATGCCATTGAGTTCGGCTGCAACATTACATCAAACTGAAAATTTCCCTATTATTCAGCAGAACATATTTGGTATTTGTGAAGCCTCCACTAGAATTTAAAAGTTAAAGCTTTGGTATGGACGCTTTACTTATAAATAACCTTGTTATGTTCAGTCTAATTGATAACTGATGATTAAGTCTGTTAAACATGGATAAAACCTGCAGCATTCTGCATTATCACAGACATTGCAAAGTTGGTGTCTGCGGCGATGTTCCCGCGTTGGTGTGCGGTTGACGTTCAGTCAGCCACTTCAAAATTGCTACTAGAATCGTACAATGAAAATTGCAGCATGTTTAATTACTTTGTCTGACGATTCCATGACTTTCTTAAAGTGTTTTTCCCCCTCCTGTTTTTCTTTGCACATAAAAAACAAAAGCAACCCTCCAGTACACTTTTCAAGTAGCATTAAATTTACTGCCGCAAGAGGAAGACAAATCCTACAGAACTGGAAATGTCCATACTGCAGGTTTATGTTTATGTTTATGCTTATTACTGTTAGCATCAACAGCATCACATGTGATCTGTCATTACCTGTTGGTGTGCCTCTGGTGCTGGATGACCAGGTTCTTCTCATGGATGGTCTCCAGCAGGGCCGTGGCCAGCGACTTGAGGTCGGAGATGGACTGCGGCGTGGCTGGCAGGCTGCAGCCCTGCTCCTCCAGCAGCATCTCCTGGACTGAGAGGGAGAGGGACGGCCGTTGGACTTTGCTGATAGCTCCAAGCCAAATCTGATATCTGGCATCCCTGTTCAGCTTAGCTTTTTCACAGTTATTCCCTTCAGTTTTTAGTTCTTTATTGCATTTTATTATTTTAAGGCAGACAATGCAGTTTCAAATAGGAAGGCACAACACTTTGTTTAATGATGTTATGGATGAGGCTGAGGAAGGATAAAAACCCCTCAGGTTCATGCAATACTTTTCAATGTCTGTCTTGAATGTCATATTTTGCCACCAAATGTACACAAAAACATAAATAACAGAGCAAAATGCCCTTATAATTTGGGTTATAATGGAGTAAAAGAGTTGCCCTGAAATCCTGAGGTATTTCTGAATTATATTCTTTTGAGGGAGGCATTCATCGTTTTTTAATCACATCATAAAAAGGTGGTGTGTTCTGTCTTTAAGTTGGTCATTTTCCATTTATTTATTAGGAGGTTTATTCCTATACCCGAGCATGTTCAGTTTCAAGCCTTTTAAGGCAGACTGGTAATCCATATAGGTATAACGCTGTTTTCTATGCTGCACCATGAGCAAAACTGTTTCGGTACAGAGGGTTGTTCTATATAGCATTACAGACCATATACTTATAAAAGGTCATTCATATTCTGAAATATGACCAACTTTATAGATACAGCGGCTGTAGGAGGAGGATGTTGGGTTTTATCGTCTTTTTCCTTCTTTGCTTTAATCTTGTGTTTTGTTTAACTGTAAAGCGCATTGCAGTGGATTTGATAGTACAAAATGTGCTGGATAAGTAAAGTTTGGTTTGGTTTGGTAGAGGTAAAAAAGGAGGCAGGCAGTTTGAGATAAGGGTGAGGTAGGATTAAAGAGATGGAACGAAGGAGAAAAGAGTGAGAGACAGGAAAGAAGAGTAAACCAAAGGGGGGGGGAGCTGTGAAAAGGCAATTTTTATTCAGAGCACGATTTGTTTAGGCATTAATATTAACGTGACCTCACACAAACACATGGCCAGTAGCGTACAGCGTGCCGATAATACACTGATGAAATTTGCACAAAACTTGAGAAATAGGGGAAAAAAAGGACAAAGAGACAAGAAACACGGTGATACAACAAGAGACAGGAAAGCAGCGTGACAAGAGGCAGACAGAGATGGAGAGCTAGAAACAGCTGTCTGCTAGGTGACATTCCCCCAACTTTAACTCTGCAGCCTACTGTGCTGCTTCTGCCAGCAACTGTCAGTCAACATGGCAGGCTCATTTCCCTGCCAGTGGTGCTCTCCACCACTCAGAATACAATTAGTGCCCCAGTTGGTGTCTTGTTGGTGGCTTAGAAAAGCAGGCAAACAAAAAAAAGACGACATTATTAAATAATGCAAAGAGACACAGCTAGAAGCAATGGTGTTTCCAGAAATGGATTTTGGTACACAGAGAGGAAACACAATGACTTGGCGGATTTATCCAACCAAAAACCAATTTAGATGTTATGACACAGAGGTGGAGGCCAGGGTTTTATTGGATACCGACAGTTTCCAGATCAGCTGCTCCGACTTGTACCTGCGTCTGAATTCAAACGGCGTTCAAAGAGGTTTGTGTTTTTACCTTGTTTGGCCGAGAGGACCCCAGTGAGCACGCTGCTATTTGATTTGCCATACGTGTTGGAATTTTTCCTCCTCTCAAGAGCTGTCTGAGGGGCAGAAAAAAGGGGAAATTAAAGTCTGTAGTGCAACCTTTAATGAACATTTCAAATAACAGTAACTTCAGAAGTATTTTCCCACATGCATATGAATTTTGTCGTGGTTCACTCAGCCTCCAAATAAGCTTTTGAAAAATTGAAGATCGCCTCGCCTCTACCTTGTACTTCATGATGTTTGATTTCAGCAGGTTCACCTCCTCTTGCACTTGGTTGAAACGCTCATGCAAATACCTAGCAATGGTCAAAATGATAATCAAAAATGTACAGTTTATAAGGTTCAAGGTGAAAAAGGCAATCAAAATCAAATTACAGTTGATGAGGCTACATGCAAAATATAATAGGCACTACCACGGTTTCTCGTGCAATCAATCAACTAATATATTAATTGGCAGGCTCATGTCTATCCAGGTAAAATTCACTTACTGTTTTAAATAAACAATTTGATAGTATTTCCAATCTTTGCTGAGCAAAAGTTTTGTACAAAAGGAATCAAAGGCACTTCTCCTATACCCCCCTGTTAATTAAAGTTTTAAGGTATTTCCTGCATGATTCAGTCTTTGAGCAGCCAGGAGAGAAGGAGCTGCTATTCTATTAAAAACTGTTTTACCAGACTTAGAGCTCTCTCTCACGTTCACAACGCTGCATGTTTGCATGTAATGCACGACTAAGAGAGAGCAGTGAAAACGGCTTTCATCTAGTCTATTTTGGCACATATTTCAGCACCATGGACAGAGCATCTCATTATCATTAGTCATTTGTTTAAAATTCACATAAAATAAAGAAATGCATTGAATTATATGCCAATTTAACCAAGGGCTGTTCAAAACACAGCAAAACAAAAGGAAACTTTGGCACAAAAAAAGCAAATCTATTGTAGTTTCTAAGCACAAAGGCCTGACCACACAGGCTGATTTAATTTATCAGAAAAAAACATCTACAATCACAAACATCATTTGTACATCTGTTGGGCACTTATCTAAAGCAGCTGGGAAATATCTTTCATAACACACTGTGGAAAATCATAGAGGAGTGAACAAGTCCACTCACGGATGCTCACATTCACTGACGGGCAAATTATGGACTGAGGTCTATTTTCATAGACAAATAAGCCTGAATGAGTGTATATTGTGTGTATATTGTATGTACAAGCCCAATTCCAAGGTATGGCAGCTGCCATGGATTGCCCTACTAACTGATGCCTATGTTATCAAAGGGCCTTATTGATGCTCACACGCCATTTTTCCCCTGATAAAAACCACATGGATTTCCAACAGCAATTACTGACAAAGGCAAACGTACAAACAACACCCGCAAATGCACCAGATTTCAGCTTAAGCATCATATTCAAATGTAAAGGCACATTTGAATATTTGTTGATCAAAATATTATGTGTACCTGACTGTGATGAAAACACATTCAATGTATTTTATTGAAGCTGCATTCAAGAAAAAAGCCAAGGGTTGATTTAAGTGAGGTCCTTATAGAAGATTGGAAAAAAAAAAAGAAAGAGAGGAATAAGCATGTAATTTGAATGTTGAGTCTGAGCATAAACGGTTCTCATATTCGCAATTCCAGACAGCCATTTTAACATGAATGCAGGGTAAACACTGGTGTTGCTAATGACATTAATTTAAGGATAGGTGTTACAGAAAACAATGTTTTTCTAGTTTCAGCATGGATATTGCAGTCTGGAATGGTTCAGAGCCGCAAGTAATGCCACCAGGAAAATAAACAAGTCTGGAGTGGCCCACTTGTTTTGTCACAACTGGGCCTCATCAAAAATGAACCAGTAACACTTTACAATAAGAGTACAACAATTAACGTTAGTTAATGCCGTAATAAACATTAAGTAACAGTTAACTAACCGTTAACTAATGTGTCTAAGAATCTAATGCAGTTCATGCTAAGGTATTAATTTATTTGTTATTGTAAATACATGTAAATGCCATAATAATCATTAACAAACAGTTAATTAACCATTACGGCATTAACTAACGTAAACTAACGTTTATTGTTGTACTGTTATTGTAAAGTGTTACCAATTAACCAATCATACATTTGCTCCCCATGCTTTAGCAGTGCTGTGAGGTAGAGGGGCGGGACCACCAACACTACAAGCCAATCAGCAGCCTGTGGCTCATTAATAATCAATGAACACCTCAAAAACAGCCTGTTAGATTCTCTTTTGCCCTTTTCCTCATGTAAAATTGCAAAAAAAAAAAAAAAAAATAATAATAATGAAAATAATCCCCCTTTGAGGCTGTATTCCATTTACAACAAAGCCAGAGTGCTGCTACTGTGCATGCTGGCTCGCTGGAAAGCCTCTTAATTAATATCATAAACAACACCCCCGTTTACCCTGCTATTTCATGTGAAATGGGCTGCTTTGAAAAAGGTCTGTTATTGCAGTTTTTAAGGCCATTTGTTAGCTTTACAGTTATAATCAAGGTATAAAAGGGGTTTTAGATAATTTTGCTATCATGTAACCTTTGGAGGAATTTCTGTGCAATACACATTCACCTGCGCCTCCCACTCACCTGTTCTCCATGCACAGGGCATCCACGTCGATGATGCGCGTCTCGTGGCCGCCCAGGATGTGGTTGAGCTCCACATTGAGCCGGTCCGCCTTCTCCATGAACACGGTGCGCTCCGCCTTCACGTCCTGCAGCTCGTCTGTCAGAGCCTTCATGTTGTGCTCCATCTCCTCCATCTAGGAAAAGGCAAATGGACTAAAAAACAACATTTGGAAGAGAGTTTGAGCTGAAGGGTGTTTTTTCTAATCTTTGTTTACCCAGGTAGGGTTTGCTGAGAATGCATACGCTATTTTCAGCATTTCATTTCCACCTGGGAGCTGCTCAAAACAACTTTCTCTGCTTTTGGCCACTAAGCAGCTCCACTACAGCAGGCAGGAGGTTAAAAGCCTTGATCATGGACAGCTCAGCAGAAGATAGTGGTAGTTAGGGACAGGGGAAATGTTATTTATTCAACTTTTTCCTCACTGACTTTCAGCACCCTGGAAATGAGAGAATGTAACATGAAAAAACCACGAGACAAACCAAGAAAGACTCAATCACTGCTTCTGCTCCTTCTCTTTCAAGCTGACAACACAATTTAAAAGGAACTCTTAAGTCATTGGTGTCCACTTTAAAGGAAAAATAAGCTTGGACAATGAGGAAGGGTAAAATGGATTAGATTTAAGACCATAAATAACTGCTTCCTCTGAAACTTTTCAAGGAAAAATCCACCCTGATGTACGTTTACACTCTTATAGAATGTGTTATTACTTTCCCTCAACCTCTATCGTCTTCATCTGTTTACCCTGTGTGATTTCCTAAATTTCCCAGAATGACTTTTAACAGCGTTGAGAGAACATGTCTGAACTCGTTGCATTCAGTGAGATATTTTCAGCATAGCTACAACAGTATATAACAGGGAAAAAAATTCAATGATCTAAGCAGAAGTGTCAGGTTTCAGTGTCAGCTCCTAAAACTAAATCTGCAGAAGCTCCTTTGCAGACTTCCAGATTTGCAGCGATGTTAAACAAACATAAAGGGAGAAATCCAGCATAGGAGATGGACAGCTCACTTCTTTCTCCTGTTAAGCCCCATCATAGGGCGAAAATGTAACATTTTTTCCTTTTAAGACCTAAGCCGTCTACCTGCAGCCCCGCCCGCTCTAGCTGGCGAACCAGGTCCTCCCGTTCATGGGCCGGGAAGTGGCGCGCCCCGACCTCTTCGTCCCCCAGTCTCTGCCGGGTGATGGTCATCCTCAGAAGCTGTAGACGACATGAAGAACACATGTTAAAGGTGCACTACGTAAAATTACCAGGGGTTGACTGAACTGAGGACCCTTGAGACTCAGCTGACCAAAAACACAGGAAGCATGTAATTCGATGATTGAGTCTAGTTGGCTCTGATTGTAGGCCTGAATCTGCTATATTACATGCCTATTATATGTTTTTCACACGAGTCTAAACGGTCTTTACTTCAGCTGACCCTCATTTTTGCACAATGCACCTTTAAACTGACTGCTTCTCTGCAACACATTGTCACAACTGTGGAGCTTGTTGGTTGTAAACTGTACACCGGTTTGAGTGACGGATCAGCTCAAAGGGCCGTGTACAAAGAGGGTGGGGTCAGGAGAGTGCAAGGAGGTGTGTGTGTGTGTGGGAGTTAGGTCACATCACCTTGTTATCCCCCTGGGCCTCAGACAGCCTCTGAGTCAGCTCCTTCACCTCCTCAGCAAGCTTTTTCCCTCGCTCCCTGGAGTCTCTGAGCAGCTGAGCCAGGTTCACCTGAGGAGAGAGAGACCGAGGAGAAGGGTTAGAGAAGAAGATAAAGAGAGAAAAGCCCAAAGCAGCTTGTCAAAATATGCAAAACAGCTGGTAACAGCTCTCAGGAAGCCTTGTAAAGCCAGTATCACCAATAACTTCCACGTCGTTAAGTTTTTAAGTTTAGTTCGTCTTCAGTTCTTGGAAATAATGCAATAAAAAGCAATTAGCTTATGACATAATTATCATTCATAGCTTTTGAATGGGCCATGTATCTTACAATCTTACAATACAAGATTCGCACAACGGTACATCACTGATTTTCAGGATCAAAACAGTAGAAGAACAGAAATAAAGCATCAGCATATGCTTAAAGCACAGTTATAGATACTGTGTCGTTACATTGAATTAAGAGTAAAGACTATAGATGGTTTTTCACTGGGATTTCATTTGAATTGCTCTGAGGGTAAAGTTTGCACTTTGTTGCAGCTTTTCGTTGGCTCAGTTATGTTTTCCAGTGACAATGCAATGCATCATAGATAAACAAAGCTATGTGGTTGTCCGAGTCATTTGGTTCATTTGGATTGCTAACGATGAAATGCTGAAAAGGGGTGAAATCTCCTGGCTGTGCAGCAAATTTCCTGTTGTGGGACAATAAAGGAATTGACCCGAATGTGTGCAAGCACAATGTAACAAGGTCCAGTTCATTTGCTCACTGGTTTTGCATGGGATGTGTTGTGTGTCTTTTCTCATGAGGATTTCATGCTTACTGAGAGGACAAATATGAACAACCTAAATGGAGCAAAATAAGCAGGTAGACACAAAGTCCGTTTCAACCGCACCATATAATATGCCTTACACAATAACGTCAGCAAACCCTGTCATTATTTTAGCATTAGCAGAATAAAATGCACTGCTCAGATGCAGCAACAACCAACTCACCTGATTGCGTTTCTCAGGTGGCAAAGAAGGATCACCATCCTAAAATATGACAAGAGGGACATTATTAACATGAGTTCCCATGTACTGATCAAACTGCTTGAGCTTGGCATTTCCCACTAGTTTTATCAACATATGAATACACCTTTTAGCTTTTTTACTTAAACTTTTTTACGACAATAGTGGTCCAACATATACCTGATCTCCCAAGCTTCTACCGACTGTATTCTTCTGTTAGATAATTTCATTCAGTTTGACGGTCGTACTATTAAACAACACTCACTCAACAAAAAAGCCCACAACATCCTGAGGGCTTGTGCTACTCACAATCAGCTCCCTGTACTTCTTCTTGAGTGTCTGGTGACGTTCCCTCAGCTGGTTCGCCATCAGCTTGTACTGGTCTCTCTCCTGCTGACATGTGTCCAGCTCCTTGGACAAGATGAGCAGGGCCTCCTTCTTACTCTCCAGCTTCCGCTTGCACACCAAGAACTACCAGCATGACACACAGGACAGCGGTTGAAGAGGAGAGGATGCACTGAGTGCATTATTGTACATACAGATAGCTTATCTTGCACCATGTGCTCCTTTCATGACCACAGACAACGTGTTCAACATCAAAGTCACAATGAAACAGCATTTTGAGAGCGCCTTGCTTCCTTAATTTGATGCATTTCCTGTTAAAATAGGCTATTAGGGAGGAAAATAAAGCAGAGAGGCAGCGTAAACCAATGGGAGATAAGTTAGGGAGAGAAAGTAATTTTTATTTGATGGGAGGAGTGGGATAGTTCAAAAATGTGATGGTTTTAATGGGTGACATTGATGCAGAAGTAGGTTAATAGGATTTTGATATAAAAATGCAAAAAAAAAAAAAAACAGTAACAGTGCAGTGAATTCTAAGGCATTTAATGTTAATTATGTGAATATTACGGCATGAAAAAACAGCTAAAAAGTTTATTTATTCATTTAATTGTGACTTTTAAAAATACAAACTACTGTGAAAATACACTAATACAGAATCTCATACAGCCTGTTCTTACCAGCACCACTTTTATAGTCCCTTCTGTTTATCTTTTTTTTCCTGTTTCCCTAAGCTACATCCTGGGATTGAATTTGGCCACATGACCACTGAACAATTAGCACCAACGCAGAGCAGGTTCTCACAAGTAGAAAAGCAAACAGCGGAGGTGACTGTTTAAAGAGTAGAGATAAGACATGGCACAATGTGCTGGGTGAAGCTCTCCACTCGCAGGATCAGCCTGTAATCAAATTAGGTAGTAGTGTATGGAAAAAGGAAATAAAGTCTTTATGAGATGAAGCCTAACATGGCCTAATATGGGCTGCATAAACTTTACAGTAGTAGATGGACAACAATGGCCTTTCACCAAACATCAGGTATCAGTCAGTCATGTTGTCCAGCCACAACAGAATGGAGGTTCTTTCTTGACTGTTCCTTCTTGTCTGCAAACTCTGCAATGAAACTGTATTTCCTGTGCATCTTTGTATTCAGTTTTTTTTGTCTGAAGCTATTACTGCTGAATTTCATGAGTAGGCAGTGGGTTTCAGGTGAAAGTTTAACTGCCTTAATGCGGTTTCAGAGGCCTTTCCAGCCCTAGAAAGAAAATATCACCAAAGCATAGAATACTTATATTTTAGGATGCCTCTAAATACATGATTAACACCATTCTTGTGTCATATTCGTATTTAATGGGGACAAGGGGGTAAAAATAAAATCAACATGATGATATGTTTTCAATGCCCTGGACACATTTTGTGTTCTCCCCAGTCTTTTTTAGCTGTATAAAACATTTAAGAAATATCAAATTTTAACACAAATTTGTTTTAGTTGCTCTGGATGACACCGAGGAACTCTAACCTAGTATAACCCTACCAGTAGAGGTGTGAAAACCACTAATAGTTTATGTGACATTTGGGAGATAAATATATGACTCCCTTTGATGTATAAGGGAGGGTTAAACGGGAAGGTCATGTTTTATTTAAAAAGCAACTAAGGTAGTCAGCCAGACACATAAACTTGGGTAACAATAATTACCATTATCATAATTTTCTAAAGCTTTAAAATCACTGGGGCCAAATTGAATCCAATTGATAAACAATGTTAGTAAATTTGAAGGTAACAGGAGGATTAAAGTCTGAATATGGACACATAACAATATAGGCAATATAGGTGTCAAATGACTGGGATTTGCTCTCAAACAGCAATATCGGTGTTACCCTACACATGTATCTCTTCCAGCAGGTGAGCGGTCCCACAGGTGGGCTGGCTCTACCGCACGCAGCCTGCATGGAGGCTGACGGAGGTGGGAATGGGCTGAATTAGCGACAATTTCCGACCGGAGAAGCTACAGCAGTCACACCCTACAGGTCTGGAAAAATAACACGCAACCCCAGCGGTGACTATCACGAACATGGGCCAAAAGTAAAGAGTCCTCCCTGTGATGTTGGTGAGTCCCTCGGTGTCGGCACAGGCTCGTACCATATGGAGCCGAGCGGAGAGCGGCAGTCACAGCGGTCCGCGTCCGCAACACAGCCGCTGCCAGTCGGTCACTTACCTCGCTGACCAGCCCCTGCCAGTCACTCTCACTCCTCCTGGAGGTCTGCATCACCACAAATATGTTGTTGTTGTTTTTTTTTACAAAATGTCAGGATGCTGACTCTGCCTGCGCTCGGCTGCCTCTCCTCCGTTTGTTTATCCTGCAACGTCACTCAACACTCCGGCCGGTGTCAAGTTGTGTAGAATGAGAGAAAAAAATAAGACTTCCGGTAACAAAAAAAGCTAAATAAAGGTGAACATCCATATCTAAAAGGAGCGCCATAGAGGGAGAGGTTTCTACTGGCCTTCAAAGAACACCCTCATCAGTTCTGTGTACAGGCAAATGCGTTCACTTTTAAGAGACGTGACGGAGGCTTTTATTTTGAAGGCAAACTCCGTCTGCATCGACGTGGTTTGCGTAAATGTGGGTGTGCTGGGCCGCTCGTGCTGTCGTCAGCTGCATTCGTCGATATTAATGACAATAATAATAGAATAAAAAATCGATATAAATATGAGTATACCATAGATAAGTGGCTGCGTCAAGTCAAATACAAAAAAACAGCATTAGCCTAGAGTCTTAACGTTTGTCACCTGAGACAATGATGTGTTGTTGTTCTTTTTTAGGAAAAAGGGAAAAAGCTACATTTGAATTAAATCCCCTTTTGCTTTTTAAACTTACAGTATATTTTGATGTTAACACTGCATATACTTAAAATAACCATAAAAATACCATACTCAAAGTTCAACTGTTGGATTAAAAAAAAACAGAGACATCTGAAGTTTCCCTTACATTACAGTAGATACAGGTTCTTTCCACAGGATAGAACAAGGGCTTCTATCTGCTTCTACCACTCTTACCTCTGGACTAAAAGGTAGCTAAATGGGGATTCTGTACTCTTTTTTTTTTGTTTGTTTCTTTAAGAAGGCTTCAGCTTTAACCAGTCCTCAGTATGACTTCCTAAAATAAAACCACAGCTTGATACTTGACTGTTTGCAGAATAATCTATAGCACCTACAGTAACAACTTTGACAAAACAACTGGACTCTATGGACTGGGCTCTCAGCTTTAAAGGTTTGTGCTTTCAAGACATTTCCCTGCATGTAAAAAGCAAAGGGGTGTGATGCTTCATCACGACCAGAGGGTGGCGTTGTAGGACCATCACAACACGGTACCCCAGTGCAGATAAGGCAACATACTGTACATTACTAGAGGGTATGAGGACATGAGGTTAAGTGCAGGGTTTCTGCAGGTATCAGCAAATCTAATTTAATGCTTTTTAATGCCCTTTTTAATGCCACTTTAAACAAATTTAATGCCCATGTCCAACCGCAGATACAGATACAGATACAGATATATACAGTACAGGCCAAAAGTTTGGACACACCTTCTCATTCAGGGTTAGGGTTAGTTAGGGACTATTACATTGTAGATTCTCACTGAAGGCATCAAAACTATGAATGGACACATGTTGAGTTATGTACTTAACAAAAAAAGGTGAAATAACTGAAAACATGTTTTATATTCTAGTTTCTTCAAAATAGCCCCCCTTTGCTCTGATTACTGCTTTGCACACTCTTGGCATTCTCTCCATGAGCTTCAAGAGGTAGTCACCTGAAATGGTTTTCACTTCACAGGTGTGCCTTATCAGGGTTAATTAGTGGAATTTCTTGCTTTATCAATGGGGTTGGGACCATCAGTTGTGTTGTGCAGAAGTCAGGTTACTACACAGCCGACAGCCCTACTGGACAACTGTTAAAATTCATATTATGGCAAGAACCAATCAGCTAACTAAAGAAAAACGAGTGGCCATCATTACTTTAAGAAATGAAGGTCAGTCAGTCTGGAAAATTGCAAAAACTTTAAATGTGTCCCCAAGTGGAGTCGCAAAAACCATCAAGCGCTACA
>OMLB01016561.1:0-11093 GCA_900302555.1 Myripristis jacobus
TCCTGTTGCTGCAGTGTGATTTTGTGTGTGTGTGTGTGTGTGTACTTGAGTATTTGTATGCATTCATGTGCATGTGTGTCCTTTGTACTGTGTGTGCATGTGCGTGTGTGTGTGTGTGTGTGTGTGTGTGTGTGTGTGTGTGTTATGCATCCACTGGCTGAACACCTGAGTGCCCACAGTGACAGAGAGGGATGGCTGGCTGTCCAAACCAACAACCTACAGCCAACACGGACCGTTCCCAATTCGTTTGGCTTAGTGTTTTATCACACACACACACACACACACACACACACACACACACACACAACAAAAGAAAAATGAACCACCACATGTGTACAAACACTAACAGTTGTTACATATATAAGTATTCCACACGGAGGACCTTTGTTGAAATCCCACGTTGTTTAGTCCTTCACACCTGCATGCACACATGGCAGGTACACAAAAACTAGCATTGCATATTTCCCTCTGGTGTGAAGACTGTTTTCATTTGCTTATTTCAACATTTACCTGACTCAGAGGACAGGGTATGCACAATATATAAATGCAACAGTAATGATAGTCATAATACTAATGATCTGTACTTGTGAAGCATTTTTCCAAAGACAGTTACAAAGTGGAAAATCACCCCCAAAAGGAAAACTAGGTAGTAAAAAAACACAAAAGCAAGGCAAAACTCATCAAAAAAAAAAAATAAATAATTGAACAAAAACAGGGCATAAAAAGTGAAGACAAAAATTAACCACGGAAGTGATTTCACTGTGACTTTATTGTTCGCTCTCAGTAAAGTTACAGCAAAGTCATTTCAGTGCACGATGGTACATTTTTTGTCTTTTGTCTTTTCGTTTTGCCTTGAAATGTTCCTGCACCAGATTGAAAATATTGTCCTGTTTGAAAAAGTGTTTTAAAAGATGACACAGAAATAATCATACTACAGTATATCTCATATTTAAGTATTTAAGTGTGTACTGAAGAACTGTATGGTACTTCCCTCACGTCTCAAGCTTGATAATGAGATGCTTTTGGTACACACACACACACACACACACACACACACACACACGCACACATAGTGCTGCAAGATACACTCCTGTCCTTTGTTTTGTTTCTAATTTTTGTGTTTGTGTCAAGCAGTGTGCAACATGGGATTTAGTATTTTTTTTTAACATGTATTGATGAGATCTTTAATTAACACTCATTATTATAGTGATGATGCTTGATTGTGAATTCATGGGAGACATGTTGCTTGGATGAATATGTTAATGTGCAACTTCAAAGCAAATTAGATAAACATATATTAAATGCACCGACAAGACACGCATGAACATGAAATATAAACTCAATCAATTTTTGGAGAAGCTGTATAGAAAAGGGATAACCAAGACACTCAAGCTCTCTCTCTCTCTCTCCCTCTCTCTCTCCCCCTGACTGTCTCTCTCACACACACTCAAAAACAGTGTGATGTCTAGGTAAATAAATAAAGTGTGTAAAGTGTAGTTAACCACATTTAATGACACAAAACAGATGCAGAAAATTGCAGTTTTCCATTTATATCAGCCACTTTCATCCTACCGTACTTTGTTTATTATTATCCAGCATATATATTAAATAAATATATGCACGTATATACACGTTTAGCATGGGCAGCCTGAGTGCTACCACTTCCACTTAAAGTAATGATGCGCGGCAATTTCATATAAATACATTAACATTTTGCTACTTTCTCAGCAGCGGGTACGCAACACCAAAGATGACAAAAGGATCTTGCAGATTATCACATTAAGGAGATATTGCAGTATTGTGGGTAACAGCAGACATTTTTCTAAGACAGTCTAGCGTAATTCTCTAGGCCGTAAACCTGGAGAATGACCTGTGATACAGTGAAGTTGCTTGAACAGCACAGCAATGAATCACCAAAATCAGAAAGGGAAACTTGAGGATCACCTCTTGCAGTGATTGTGAAATAATTTGAGTAACATTCATTGCCGCATTTAGTTTTTCATTGTCATCCATGGTGAACTACAGTTGGTGCACAATCAAAGAATAAGCTTAAACTTGTAGATGACTGATAAAATTAGCAAACATGAGTCATAATCAATAAATACAATGATCTGGTGACTGTAGCTGTCAGCTACACTGTAAATTGGAAAACAATCTGGAATTTCCAACCACTTAGCAAGTAGAGAATGGAATGGTACAGAAAATCCAGCGTTGGGCTTCTTATCCAGAAAAAGTTGTAAAATTATACAGGTTACACCTTTCCTAACCTTTTCTCCTTTGTAGGAAGCCTAGCGAGCGAGCATTAACGAAAAAAACACAAGACATTATAACCAAGGAGGTTGTCTAGACAGGTCGCAGGCATAGTGAGCCTTTTTTGACACTAGTGCTCATCCATTTTGCCATCACCAGATCATATAAATCAAACCTGTTCTGCAGCCTGTATTTTGAGTTGAAACAGAGTTGCTGTTTGCAGCGTAGACAGCATCAGCCGTCGTCACCAGCTGCTTACATGCATGGATGCAGGTAGGATAAGGTGTTACTTGTTGCTTATATCAAAAGTAACCATATTGCTTTATTTGTGACTTCCTGTAGCAGTCATTTGTTACAGTATCAGGATCAGGACTCAGCCTTAGCAAGTGGTACGCACTTTTTCTCGGTGAGCTACCAGGACGCAGTATTGGTTGATATTTTACTTGCCTGGTAAACCACGCAAACAACTAAGAAATCAATAAAATTCGGTGTCCTTTCCTGTCAATGATTAAGAAACCAAACTGTTGATATTCAGTGCCCCTGTCATTCCTTTGATGAATAAAGCCTAAAAGGGAACACTTCCACTCACAGAAAGAAACCATTGCACCATTTCTCATCTAGAATGAGCAGATGACAACTAATGTGCAAGCAAGTCAGGTGTGGGGACTGGTGAAATGTGTGTGTGTGTGTGTGTGTGTGTGTGTGTGTGTGTGTGTGTGTGTGTGTGTGAATACTGATACCATCATCAATCTCATGTACAATACAGTCTCATTCTATCCATCTATCTGTCTATCACACTGCTATTGACCTTTCATTAGAAATGCCATGTCATTCACGTGTAACTGATCAATATTGTGCTTATTGTCCCTTATCCTGAATTCATTCTAAAGATCAGCTGCAACACAACAATGCACTGTGTTGTTAGTATTAATACTGATCCTATTAGCTGGATTTAAGTGAAGAATTTTGGTCAAAATATCAAGACGATATACAGGGACAACACAAACTTTTGGGTGTTGTTCATTTCAGATGAAAAATAGACTAGTGGCAGTGACAATTAGTATCTGATCCTGATCATGCCCTCTTTAAAGAATTCATGAAACTGTCCTCAAGAAGGCGCTGTAGAGCACATTTAGAAATAGTCTTTCATACCAAACACAATTACGCTGCTAAACTCATAAACACCATTCACGCTGGGACCATGTCTGTTATCGCTGTCTGCCCTCTGTCCTCTTTCTTCTGTCATCTTGAAAATATTCAAATTTAGAGACACGGTATTGACCATTTTTACAAAATATTGGCTATTATCATTTGGGTTATTCCATATAAAATCAATAAATTCAGAAAAAAATTCCCACCTGACCCCCTCAGACTTTATTGTTTGTTTGTTTTTTTTTCTACAATATGTAGAATATTTTCTGAGTTACACGTCCTCGAAGTACATATGGGTAGGTCAACATTCCACACAATTTTGTTTGAGCCCTCATAACTTCATTCCTGATACACATAACCACATGAAATAATCAGGGCTGAAAAATACTTGAGCTCTGTTTAAAACTACAACCAAGTCAATCTCACATCCTTCCTAGGTGTCACAATCTGAAAAAATGAATGTTTCAATAGCAAAACTGTACCAGTTTCATGTCTGTGACACAGTTTGATAGAAACAAGCATTGGTGTCCTGGGGGTGTCATATGTTTTCTGATCATTCATCAGCGAAAACTGGACAAAGTGCATTTTGGGAAAACTTTCAAGGTTCATATGACCATGTAGGATAGGTAGCTGCATTTTGAAACCAAGCTCAGGCTCTAGCCATGTTTCCGTCTGTGTCAAAATGATTTTTTTAAAATAGGAAAAAAAAAATCATCTGATTCTGGGGGGCACTCGTTGAGTTTCCCTGTTTGAATATTCAGCCTTCACAAATCAGAGCCACTTGAACCGCACGACCATTCCCATCTGCGGTTAATAAATGCTTTTCTAAATATAAGAAATAAGGGTCTCTTACAGGAATAGTTGAGTGGGAACAACATAAGCAAGTATTTTTACTTGAAGGACATTGCTATAGACATTTCAATGCCCGCTTTTCGTAAGTGCAAAGCTGAATCTGTATTAATGTCCCATAAATTCTCAACATCTTCTCACTTATGCATTTTCAAGTCCTCTATTAGTGTGTGAGGCCATTCTTTCTGTGTTTACCATTGTATTTGGTGATGCACACCTAATTAAGTCTTCAGTGAATTGATTTTTTTTTTTTTCAGTCTATGGTCTGTGTTTTCCCTGCGAGTAAGACTTAGAGAAACAGAGGCAGAGAATGCCATGGCCATCCGAAGTGAAGGGATACTGAAGGAGCAGCATTGATTGAGTATCAGCAGACGAGAGGAAAGCTGGACGAGGTGATGCTGACTGACAGATACACTGGATCGCCCCCAGCGCTTCACATATAGCAGCAGCACCAATCCGGCGCTCGCATACTAATCACTTATTCAACACGGATTCCAGCTACTGCATGAAGCAAAGTGGAGAGCTTTCTGAATTTCTGTGAAGCCGTCCGTCCATCCGTCTATTCATCATTAACCCATCCATCCACATCCAGCGCTACGTCGATCTGTTTGTCTTGCACAGGCCTTAGGAAGCAGTGCACATGTACGCTGCTTGCGATTTCTTGCTTTAATCACACCTCCCACCAAGGAGAATCTGACCCGATATTGACATGAACCTCACTTTCTGCATGCATTACTATTCATGACCATAAATTTAATTGCATGATGACATTGCACGTCGTGCCCGACTGCTCCGAAGAAGCTCCATTCCGCATCACATGGGGAAAAACAAAACCAACAGCAAATATAGCAGAAAAATGAAATAAAATTGATTTTACGTTCTCGACTGGTATATTTTTGCCGCCCTCGCACTTACATCATGATTCATATTGCCTCGAGCGCTGACCAAATGCAGTGACCCTAAATCTACTGCAAATAACCTCTTGACATGTACCATGGGAGCAAATGATGTGATGTGTAGCAGTTTCAAATTATTTTCAGGGTTATTTGTTATTAAAGTAGAACATCCTGTCCTCTCATCTCATCTTAGCAGCTCTTCTTGGTTGCTTTATTTTGTGCTATTCTTCAGCTTGGATGAGTCACACACGCTTCATTATTATTATTATCATTTTTTTCTGTACCGCTGTCTTCTTTGTTTCATTTGTTGTTCTCATCCTTTCTACTTGGCCTTCCTTTCCCTGCTTCTCCTCATTTTCTGTCATTTGTTCTCTTCTCCTCTCCCATCAACCGCTCCCATCTTCATCAACATCCAAGCTTGCCTAAATCTAGCATTGTTTGGGATATGTGTGTGTGTATGTGTGTCTGTGTATGTGTGTGTGTGCGTTCTCTGGTATACATCATTGAAGAGAAAACACTGTCGGTGAGCAAGCACACAAACACTATTAAAAACACTATTAATACTTTATTGGCTGAGCTTGATTTTGCATAACTGGACTTTCTCATAATCATGCTGACATTTGATTTGCTGTTGTTGCGTCCCAGCAATTGTAAATGTACTCAAGGCGGTACTAGATAGTAAAATAAACCAATAGTCAGTGGATCCACCTCTTTATTTTGACACACTAGGGCCGGTTTTCTGCTAAACATCTTGAGGGGAAAAAAATAATAAAAAGTTTTATCTAAAAAAGATCCTAAATGTTGCAGCTGAGTTGTAAATGTGTTTTCAGAGACCTCAAAAAAACGTCTCTCTTGCTTAGGGTGCCACTTTTCTCGTAGAAATGGTTGACATTTTTTAATTGAAACTGACATTAAAATCCCATGAACCTGATGCCACTTTAGTAGGGCTGATACAAACCTTTAGGATGCAAAATGAGAGACATTACAGTAACTATTGCCAAAAAGATCTTTCACGGAAAATAAATAATGTTTGTCATTGTTTACTGTCACGGCTGTTGTTGTTGATCTGCAGGTCATAGTTTACCTTTTCAAATCAACACCACATCCCTGAATATCGAAGAACATCGTTTATGAAGGCACGTGTAAGTGGTTTCCCTGAATATGAGGTCATTGCCTTCGCTTGGATCACCGCTACACAAATGCCAGGATTCTCTAATGGTAACCATGGCGATAAGGCCCTACTGTAGCTGTGACGATAGCTGTTTTTATGGCTGTCAAGGCATTATGATGTTAATAAAGTTAGGTCACGCTGCACAGCGCCCCCGGGCAGTGGCGCACCATGGGATTGATTGATGGCTGTGTTGTCAGTTCAATCTAAGAAATGCACTGGAAGGGGAGGGAGAGGAGGATGAAGGGAGGAGAGTGATGGAGGGAGGAGAGGGAGGAGAAAATGGACCTAAAGGGAGAAGGGAGAGAAGAGGAAGCAAGACAGAAGGGGAAAGATTGAGGGGAGGGAGACGCTGAGGGAAAATATTTGCAGCGGTGAAGGAAAGTTGGAAGGGAGGAAATAAAGTGTGGGAAACCCAGAGAGGGATGAAACGAGGATCAGAGGAGGGCATGGACAGCCAATGGGTGAGGGGAAAGAGAGCGGGGACATGCTTTGGATGCACATGAAACAAGAATGAGAAATTTCACTGGCAAAGAGAGGTGGGAAGAGGAAGAGAAGGGAGGCAAAGCAAGAGAGGAATATTATGTCGTGCTATGCTGGAAAAGGATGGAGGCAAGAGAGGCAGGGTGAGACGGAGGGAGGGAGCGATAAAGAGCAGAGAGCAGTGGAGGATTTTCTCCAGCAGGGCGAGAAAGCGTGTAGGGAACATGAAAACTGGAAAAAAAGTGTCCAAAACAGAAAAAAAGGTGTGGAGAGAAAATAAGATTTTGTCAAAGAGCTGAGTGGGATTGATGACCATGGGTGACTCAGAGAGAGGTGAACGAAGGAGTGAACAAGCAAGGCCGAGAGTGAGTCAAAGAGAGAGATGGCAAAAAAAATAAGGATGATTAGAGATGATTATATGAGGAATTGAAAAAGTCATCAACTTAATGTCTTTTAATGTCTGTTTTTAGCTGGTTTTCAAATGGTAGCTACATTTGTATTGTCATTATTATTGTATTTTTACATCAAAGTCCTGTTACTTCAGTTGTATCTTCAGTTGTGACAAAAATTTCAACCAACTGAAACCATCACGTGCTTGAACAATCATGCCCTTCCCATCAAATAAAGTTACAATAGAAAAACATCAGGCTTGGACTCGATACTGTATGTCAGCATGGCCTGTGATTTGGTTTGCACTGATTGAGATCTGGACGCATAAGTAAGTAAGTCACGGCTCAGAGTAGGACCTACGAGTTGTCTACAGTAATGTGAGGTTTTTTTTGGCAAAGGAAAGAGAAATCTGCTCTCGCTCTGTGCCGAAGACACATTGTAATATCAGTGCTAAATCAAATCTAGTTGCAATCTGTACATGTGATATGCACGGTAATGCAAAATGAAGCCCATTTGTGTCAAATAGGACAAATGGACTGATGGCGTGTGTTGCCTTATCCTCATTAAGAGAGTCTTTTGCAGCATACTCATCTGTATGTCGTCTATTATCCCACTGGGCTGCATCTATTCAGGCCGTGCAGATACAATGCATATGAATGGACAGAGTATGAGTACTGAGGTGGAATAGGACATTAAATTGAACTGCAGATCATTTCATCATTTAAATGGTAATTTTTTATTCTTGCATGTGTCAACTCTGGGAATCAATAGCTACGTGCATGTGTGTGTGTGTGTGTGTGTGTGTGTGTGTGTGTGAGTGCTTATAGGACCTGTAGTTATCAAACCTCTCAGGGCAGGAAATCAGTCATAAGTATTGTAAATGTGGTCCTACCTTTAGGAGTAGAAATAAAAGAATGCTATCAAAATTCCCCTGACATAAAAACATTCATATCGCTCAGCCTATATGGGGGAGAGCTGCAGAGGAGTCGTAAAAGGTTAGGGATCAGCAAAGGATGGCTGCGGTGAGACCACAACGGCAAGCACAGATGCTAAAATAACACAGAGCCACTGGATAACGCTGAGTTAACAAATAGATAGCGATGGATCTTGATGGCATCATTTATATGAGTGACCTTGTCCGAAAGCCATTAGTCCATCTACAGGATGACTTGTCCTACCTTCCCTGCAGAAATAAAAGTCATCTCTGCAAAGAAACAGCTGTGTCTCCCTGCAACCGGGGAAATGCAACAACTGACAGTAATTGCCATTGCCATTGGTCATTGATTAGGTCTGAATGGTGATTCAAATAGATACTGAAGTAATGTGCTTAGGAGCTGGTGGATAACTATGAACTATGTACATTTAGGAAGCTTGATAACTAAAATTGCTCGTTTCCCTTATTCCTCATCCATGAGTATCCTCACAATCAATTTTTCACAAGATTATTAACATGTGAAAGTTTACTTCTATTTCTGTGTTGTCTACATTTGTATTGGTGACTTGTTGCATTTTCACTTTGTTGTTAATGTGGCCAAATGGGTCTTTACTCCCCTCTGAAAGTTGGTTTGGGTGATCAGTTAGGGTTTCTTTAAACCTTTTAAACTCCAATTTTCCCTTAAATTTCTTCTTTCGGTTAGATTGCACTGCAGACTATCACACTGCAGACTGGTCAGACTGGCTGTTCTGAAGTGAAATCAGCTTTGAGTAAAACAGCATCACATGACTCTGAAGAGACCCCTCTTCAGCCTCTCTGTTAGCTTCAGTAGTTATCTGCTCCGTGAGATGTTGTTTATATTGACATGAGAGCTTATGAGGACAGTCAGCGAGATATTAAGGTCGCACAACCCCAGCAAACAAAGACATTGTGTGTGTGTGCGTGTGTCAGAAAGAGAGAAAAAGTGACATAGAAAGAAAGAAGTGAGGAAGAGAGCCAGATAGGAAGTGAATGGGAGAGAGAGGGACAGAGAGAGATCGAGGTAGAGAGACAGAGATGGACGCAGATAGTAGTGCCTTGCAGCCAGTGTCCATATCTCTTGCCGCCAGTGACTCCTCCTGTTACACTACAACTAATGGACTCTGTCCTCCTCTCCTGTCTTATCTGCCCCTCTCTCTCTCTCCCTCTCTCCCTCTCTGTCTCTCTCTCTCCCTCCTCTCTTCCTCTCTCTGTCTCTCTCAATCTCTCCCTCTCCCTCTCCTTCTATCTCTCAGTACTCAGCGGACTTGCTATCTCTCTCCACTTCACCGCTCCACTTCAATCTCATTTTTTTCATACTTTTATCTTTCTCTCTTCCTCTCACCCCTGCTCTCTCTTTTTCTCTAGTTCTCTCTCAAGTCTCTCTCGGTCCTTCTCCATCTCCCTCTCCTTTTCGCTTCCTGCTTTCCGTCTTTATCTTTGCCCGTTAAATCCTTCCCTCCACCATAACCAAAACACTAAAAGTTCATCTTCTCTCTGAAACGTATTCATATCGCTGTCCGCATCGAGAAAAGTGCAGCCAAAAAGAGTAGAGAGGGAGCATAAACATGTCAGAGAGTGCTTTTTAACAGCATCTCTTCTCACTCTGCATAAAGTGAACATTTGAATCCTGGTGGGGGTGTATTTTCGTATTTTGATACTGGGCCATCGGACTAAACCTAAAATCTTTGGAGCTTTTGAGAACATGCATGTCTGGAGTCCAAGAAGTAACCCCTCGTAAGCTCTCGCCCACCACTTTGTAAATATCAGAGTTGTGCAGAAAAACCTTACAGTGTGTTTGACTCATAGTGTGCCTGATGGAGCTGCCATCTTCAGCATTTCAGATTTTTCCACTGTAACGTGATGGAGTTCCCTGTCTCCCCTTATTATGAAACAAGACTCTGACCTCCACTTTTTGTCCTCCTGTCCCTTTCAGATGACCCAGGAGCAGTATATCCTTGCGGCCCAGCCCAACCCGCTCCACCAGCGGGGGGCGTCGGTGTGCGGTGCCCAGGTTTACCCAGCAGTGGGAATCTACGGCTGGAGGAAGAGGTGCCTCTACTTCTTCATCCTCCTCCTCCTCGTCACCATGATTGTCAACCTGGCGCTGACCATCTGGATCCTCAAAGTCATGAATTTCACTCCGGTAAGAAGTGTGTGTGTGTCTGTGTGTGTGTGTGTGTGTAATTAAAATGCCAAGATGTTATACTGTGCTGTCTTTATATGTGAGTTTATGTGGAAAAAAAACTATCAAGCTATCCCTGAGGCAATGGTGTAAAACGGCTGCCCATAATGCAATGCAGTGTGAGAGTGATGATAAAATTAACAACAGCAGTTTGACGCTTGCCCCAGGAAAGGCTGACATGTGTAAGGGTGTGCTTGTGTGTGCAGATTAGGCTTACATCAATACATCAGAACGACATCGTCCTTTAAAAAAAAAAAAAAAACTTCAGATATTGTCCTGTCAGTGTCATCAACTTCCAGCTTGAGGGCTTTTATTTCTTTCTTCATTTCTTCATTTTCTTTCTGGTTGTCTCCGTCTGCTGGCGACTTGAATTGATTGTCATGATACATTTTGACTGGATTTCATGAATCTGCAGCGTTTGCTCCATGCTGATCTTCTTCCTTTAAGTGGTATTTGTTGTTGCTCTTCTTATTCTACTTCTTCTCTACAGCATATTGTTATTATACCAGATTTTAGTGGGGCATTTTTATTTGCCACGATGATCTAAATGCTGTTTCAGAAACTCTCTCATCCTGACAAAAAAAAAAAAAAAACACAGGTCTGTGGGAAACAGTGAAAGAAAAAAGACGCTCGACTATTGGTACAAAATGTGTTTCATTTCATCCCTGTATGTGTCTGTGTGACTCATTCACAAGTTGATAATTCACTTTTTATAATTCATTATAAAATTGTATATCCACAATTTCTCTCACCGATTCACTGTGTTCT
>OMLB01016562.1:0-28373 GCA_900302555.1 Myripristis jacobus
ACTTGATGGGGATCTTTCAGAAATATACACAGAAAAAGGAAATCCGATGACACTTATTGTCAACACACACACACACACACACACACACACACACACAGTCCCCTCAACCTTCAGAGCAGTACATCCCACTATGCTTTGCGATGGGCTGACAAGTGGATCCAAGATGGCGTAGAAAGTAAAGCTAGGTAAGTGTAGACTTCCCATTTTCACACCTTTCAGCTGTCCTCTTCGGCGCAAAGCCACCGACTTGAACCCCGTCTGTGGAAAATTAAGAGAACGGAGAATTTGTTGAGTACACGCACGGGTAATAACACAATGTCACCTGAATTATATGCGCCTAAAAACCGTGGCAAAAATACAGGCCCGAACCCGTTTTGCTTTAGCTAACCTAGCTAGCGTGCTAACAAACCAGCCAGCTATTCTTGTTGTGAGCGTGCCAGTTTGGTGCCAAGAAAGGCCCTGTTTTGGCTAGCAGGCTAACGCAAACTCTTCGTATTGCCAACACTGGTTTGATTCTTGCAAAGACAAACGAGAAGCTAATCATAACCCCCAAGCGGAGACTTTCCATTTTTTCGCAGCGCTGTCGTGATCGCTCTGACTTACAGCAGCCGGGCAAGTTTACCAGCCACACCGAAGCTACCTAGTGAACAACAAAACAACATATTCCCATCGGTTTTTATTGTTGTTTATGTGCATACTCTTTCGATTGAGCACCGGCTGGACTCGCAGGAATGAGCAAGTTTTCGTGGTGTTTGTCGCCACATTGCTGCTAACCACCCAGTCGGGCCAGTTATGTCAGGATGATGACAGTCGATTTGGTTTTACACTCATCCCCAGCCAGACGGCTAGCAGCCCCGGTGCACCGCAGACATAGCCGTGTCGTGTAGCCAGACCCCACGGCTGGACAATGTGAACCAAGCCGGAGTCCAGCCACCACATCCCGCCAAACTATGTGCTGCTCCAATGAAGTGGCTCTGACTGCATCTATTATTACCCAAACGGTAATCTAACAACGCTGTTTATATTTTGGTCACCTGATCAAGTGACCTTTTTTTTTTTTTTTTTCTCGGAGAAAGAACTGCGCTGAGGACAACAGCCGCTATAACAGTATAATCTGGGATCCTGATCAGTGCATTCTCATTTTTCCTCCCTGTTATTCTCAGTTTCTTAGTATTAGTCGTTCTGATCCATCCAGCACCTTTTCCAGGCGAGTCGTATTTTGCACTACAATGCAGCAGTTGCTTTGGCATTGTAGTGAGTAGTTGGCCACTAACTGTCATAACACAGAAATGTCAGGTTGGTGTTTCAGTTGCAGCTGCAGGAGTGGTGCCATTTGATGAGTGGCTCCCCTAGATGAAACACAATGTATAATCGGTGATTTACAACAACACTCTCTGACATCAAACAAGTGTTGTCCTAAGTTGCTCCAAGTAGTAGGCTAACTCTCATTTTGGAGCTTCCCACGCCCCCTCACAGCATGCACACACACAGTACTTCCCAGGATATCGATAATAGAGTTAATACAATGTGGCAAGTGCTTCAGTATTAATTGTTTTTACTGGACAGTTGCCTTATCAGCCTAGTTGTAATATATCTGAATATGTATATATCAGTCTTTTTAAGGAATCAAACTCAGCTGTTCACTCTTATTTTGTGGAAAAGAGAGGCCATGGAAAATTGTGTACCTCTAAGATTTTATTGGATAAATGAAACAGCAAGTTAAGTACCTCATAAGAGAAATATTTAAGAGGTGGCATGTACTAGGAATTTGTCCAAATAACTGAGACTGGATTCATTCAGACTTTCATAGTATGTTTCCATAGACGCTGGTGAGAATGCATGGCCAGTATTATAGTATTGTCCATTGCGATTGTCATTGTCTGCCGAATATATTGGCAGACAATGGCAGTGGCCAGTATCAGTTTTAAAAAGCAACAGAGGTGTTGGCCCAGCATTATTTTTAATAACAATTTGCTGGCTGTGGAATTTAAATTTTTGTGACCTTTTTTCCTAAGAGCGTGTCATTTAATACAACTTTCAGGTTATCAGGACTTATTGAATATCTTAAGATAGCCATGTCTGAAAAGCTTAACCTATTTTGCACCTGCGTTTGTGCTATGATTCCTGTATATCAGTCCTAGTATCAGTGCCATTATCAGCCAATATAGGTAAGATGATATTGGAAATCGGTATTGGCCTAAGAACTACATATCAGTGCATCTCTTTTTTGAGGTGATGGAGTTACGCAGGGTGGAATTCAACAACGAGAGTGAAACAGTGTCAGCCACATTGATCTTGATGGGAGAAAATAAATAATGTTAATTAGAAGTACTGACAAAGTGAACCATTAGATTGTTGGTACTGCATTTTGTTTCTGTTGCAGAATCAAGCTTAAATTGAACATGCTAATACCTACAGATAGTCAGTGCTATGCAGACATCCTGCATAGGCTTGGGCGGTAACAAGGTATTATGGTATACCATGGTATTTGGAAATCTCATATTCAGCACCGTCAAAAATACAGACGTTCGTCTTTCTGTTAAACTAATATGGGGATTATGCTACATTGAGGTGATATATTTTAGTGCATAGTACGCCACCAGAGGTCAGTTTGGGGAACTGACTGGCCACTGAGCTGAGAAATGGCGACTGCAAGTGGTGGGGATACAAAAGTAGCAAAAAAGAAAAGTGCCTCTGCCCCTGTTGGAGAGTATTTTGTGTTTAGTCCTGATGATTGCCATATCTTGAAATGACTTCTTCCAACTACACAAGTTTATTAGCCACATGATTTTATTCAAATGCCGGTCAGCCACCACCACCCGCACATAATCTCTGCTCAACCCACTGATGTGTTGGTGTCTGTCGCGGCAACACGTGTCATTGGGCCCTCACAGATTTAGATATGATAAATCTGTGGAAGAAGGGCGTGTATTTTCCATCCATCCATTATTCTATGGGCCAAACTTGCTACAGTTGCCTTATCGCCAGCACCTCGGCTTTTACATTTTTTCTCGATGCAAATACTGTCATAAACCATATGCCCTGGTGAAATATCTGGAAGGTATGAAGGCGTGAAAAAATAGATACCGCCCAAGCCTAATCTTGCATCTTCATTAACAAAAAAAAAAGGTTGTCTGTGTGTCATGGCTCAAAGAGATGAGCAGAACTGACTCAGAGAAAGTGCCAGTTGGGCAAGACCAGCTGTTACAAGCATAGTTGTCTGTTGGGTATTCAACAAATAACTGTCTTGAACACTCATTGCAGGATTAACAGGCTGTTTATTCCAAGATTGAGACAAAATTGCAGAAGCAGTCAGTTGTTTTCCCTTCTTTTCATTCTCAAAGCTGAAATATAAAATATGTAATTGTGTTAGAGTACGTACATCCTATTTTCTGAGAGGACTACTTGACATATATCTATTCTGTGATGTTGACACAATAGCCTGTCCAACCTCTACCAGCTTTTACGTAGTTGTCTGCTGGTGCACATTCAAGGACTTGCTATCTCAAACAAACACAAAACTACTGGGCCACAGGGCACACTTTTATTGTAATTTTGCCCCCCCCTCACAATCAAAGATGAATCCAAGGCCTTGGTGTGTCCCAGGGTGGGAATTTAGTGCCATATAAATGTTGAATTTTGAACTGTGACTGAATGCCAGGTTTGCGTTTCCAGCCATCTTGCAGGTTAAGAGTTTGGTTTGGGCTGACTAGCCTATTTTTTGGATAACATGGAGTTCCTGTGAAGCCAGTGAGGGGCAAATAGGACCAAAAGTTACAAGATTATTGGCCAAGGTTGAATGTTTGTGGTCCGGGTGCTTCCCAGGAGGTCATGCTGTACCCTTCAATACTAAGCCGTGCTGCTTGCTGTGAAGGAGGCTGTGCTGCTTCACTTTATCTCAGACTGGATTATAGATCCTTAAGTTGTAGCCTTGACTCCTTTTGCTGATTTGGCTAGGCTGTAGACTATTAATGAAATGTCATGAGGGCCACAGTGACTGGGGCTAAGCAGTTATACTGCTGGTGCTGTTGTAGTGACCTTTCTACGTGTATTGTACCTACAGTGTAGATATAAAATGTAGGTTTACTCATTTTCAAGCATATTCTGAATGGAGGATAAACATTGATGTCTTGGAGTAAATTACTTTTCATATAGTGTGTGTTTAGTTGTACTGGAAAAGCAAATGTGATTGTACAGTCAAATCAGGAAAATAATCAAGATGTATTTTTTTGTACATTACTCAACTACAGCAGTGAAAATGAACCATAGTAAGCAGTCTGGTTTCTTATGCTGACCCACAGAGAGCTGCTCAAGGGCTTGGCCAAATTATGATGCTACTTGTTCAAAAAAATATTTTGTGGCTGCTTTTGCTTCTTGTTGCATAAGATTTGTTTGCAGGGTTTTGGTTAGAACTGGGCTTAGACAACAATCCCTTGTGCCTCAGATCAGGGTTTCTCCTTGATATTTTTTTTTTTTTTTATCTTTTTTAAATGTCCGTCATGGCTGAGAGGTAATTTTGTTTATGAGAATCCATTTCCCAGACAGATGACAGGAGGACCTCACTGTTCTTTCTTTCTTTCTTTCTTTCTTTCTTTCTTTCTTTCTTTCTTTCTTTTTCTCCAAAACCTATCACTGCTGACTGAGTGATAGCTAAAAGCTGCATGTTAAATATATTGAGTCGGTTGTGTAAACTTGTTCTTGATGTGCACAGATCTTTATCAAAAGCTCTTAGACAGTTGGCCCAGACTTAACTACTTCAACAACCAAAACGTGGTTTTCTGTCATTTGAATTTGGTTCCCTATGCTCATTATACTTAATGTTAAAAGTAGCCCAATGTCACCCTCATTGCATCCTCCACCTCCACCACCTCCTACAAACACACAGTCTCCTCCTCCACACAACACCAAAGACTATTCCTCATTTGACTTCAGTATGTGTGCGTGCGTGTGTAGATAGATGTGAATTGGGGACACTTTTATTTTTATCACAGGGCAGTGGGGTTGAAACACACGCACACACACACACACATATAAACCTGTAATAAACAGAACAGGACAGCTCACGCACTGCTGACAATACGGCTGAAGTTTGAAACCTCTCCACTTAACATTTCATTTCACATTTCATTCATTGTTGGCTCTGCAAGTATTAGATGTCAGAATATGTTAGGAGTCACTGAAGGCTCTATGCTGTCTAAAGCCAAGCATAAATTATTCTTATGTTTACTGGGTTTGAATTGGCTAAATTATTAGCTGCTGTACATTGATGATGGCAGGGTGCATGAATGTACATGACTGTTGGACATCAACCAGTGAGTTTAGCCAGGTTTCTTCACTCAGATTACATCTACTTTGAAACAGAGTAACTTACCCAGCTCTAATCGAACAGTTTACACAATAAAGACCTGTTTGATTTGTTGATATGGAAAAGTATTTAGTGTTATGATACACTGTTCTCTCTGGGCACAGCAGCACAGTTGAAGATGATACACTGTTTGTGCTCTGCAGCCAGTATAAAGCTGATCTTCAGATTCCTCTTGGACCAAGCCGTAGTCGAGGTGTATTGATATGTGGTTGGCATTGGGACAGAGTTGGCGTTGACATTTTGGCCCTGTGACCAAGAGAATCACAACATACATGAATCTTCCTGCCCCACATCCAGCGTTACAGTGCCTAGTACTGGTCAACTGATATGGCTTTTTCAATGATTGATGATGTTACATAGTGAGCAGGGTGGCCAATGACTGACATATAATGCTGATATCATGTTGTCTATTTTTTAAATAATTATAATTTTTTTAGTTTTTGGCAACAAATGAGACACAAATTTGCTGAACTTGAATGAACATTTATTTAACACTAATGTTATTGTCTGCTTTGTCTCGGTTTGCTTAAGCAGATTTGCACTTCTTCTGCAGTGCACTTATTTTAAATAAAAAAGTGTCAAATAAATGAATGACCACAGGAAATCAAACAAATAACTTTTGGGAAAAAACTTATAAAAATTAAATGAAACTTTGGTGCTCTTAACAATGGCAGTTATCACCAGATAATGAGAAGTGCTACCATCGTTCCACAGCAGCCACACTGACAGCACCGCCTGCAGATGTGTCTGCAGACATTTTTTGCCTGTCAGCATTGTGAGTGCAGATATTGACCAATATCAATTATGTCAGAATGCTAGATATTGGCCTGATTAATTGGTCTATCTCTCTTGTCTAGCCTCAGTAACACCCAAATATGTTTTGTTATTTGATTATGATAGTGTTCTCAGACTAAGCAGTTGGAAGACACTAGACAGTTGACTCCAAGGTTAAAAACTGTGAAGCTTGAGATGATTAAAAAATTAGCCTGATAAAATGCCTTAGGCTTCTCATATGACGAAGGCTGGCCTCAGTGCAAATGTGTTTTAATGTACTCCGTCTGGGCTGGCACACAGGATATGAAGAAGAAGTAGGAGTAGTAGGAAATTCAGCAGTCGATACCAGTACCAGTGCATTTCCACGATTCGATACCCGTTTCAAAACCACGGTAAAAAGGAAACAAAGAATCCAGTTTACTTCAGCATACACTCCTCTATTAAAATCTGTTGAACATTCAAGTATTTAAGCCTTCAAGTATTTAAAACAAACAATGACCCAACTGTGCTTAAGTAACAACTTTTTAGATTGCAGTATCCAGCAGAGACATGAGAAAAATATGGGAATAACAAGTAAGCTTATACATTTAATGGGACACTTCAATGACACTGTTTGCATATATTGTTTTGCGAATTTATTATTATCCCGCGAGCATCCACCTCAAATGCAAAATCCTTCCAGACACGACTGTTGCTGTGTTTGTTTTGGACAAGCCGAGGCGGAGCTGCTGTCTTTTACGTGTGTTTGTCTCTTCTTTGGCGCACACTTGAACAAGGGTAAATTATATGTACACTGTCCCCATCAGTTCTGGAAGAATATGTTATGGCACGCTGAAGGCTAAATCTACATAAATACTAAATCTAAATAAGTATATCTGGTACCTAGGCAAATTATCAGGCACAGTTGCATTGTCCAAGAAAACTGGTTTCATAGCCTTTTAAAAAATTTTTAAATTCTCCTTTTCTCTTTTATATCATGATATTGCTATGGTATTGATAGCCCTCCCATTAGAGATCTTTTGTGTTATTATAAGAAGTGTAAATACATTTTCCGCAGTGCATGAGGCTTTTGCGTCATTGGGAAGCCATGTCATGACAGTATTTTGCTTTGCTTTTATGGCATTTTGCATTGTGTTTCTTGTCGTAGCAGTGAAAACCCTTGTCAAGTTCACACTATTTGGTAATGCCATTAATTAATTGACTTAACCCTCTGCCACTCATTGTCTTATGTGGTGGCCTGTCTGTTGAATATTTGGATTAGATACTGAAAAACAAATTTCATATTCTGGTTGGTTCAGTTTTGGGTGTTTTTGTTTTAGCTGACTCATGTCATGACTAATATTATAGCGTCTTGGAGTGACATTTAGAGTGGTGTGACTGGGGGAAATTTGTTTCTTAAATAAGATTTAAAACTTACTATGAGATATCATATCGACATCGCAGTTGTCTGACAAAATATCAAAGATTTAGATTTCACTCGTGGAGAATGAAGGATGTGGTGTAGTATTTGCGTGCCCTCAGAGCAGTGGAAGCTGCTTGTGCTGTTTAGCTCCAAGGCCCTTATATATGCCATATTCTTTATTTTGTCCTTGTGTAAATCTGTGGTGTATCTGTCAACTGTACAGCCTACTAATGTTTCAGATTATAAAAGCAAGTGTCAATGAATGACCCGCTACCCCCAACACAGAAATAGAATCGAGGCCCTTCTGTCTCCTACTGTCAGCCCTCACTCTCCGCATTTCAGTGTCTCTACCTGCAGCTACTGTGATAGATATTAGCATCTAGTTTGTCCTAGTGATCTAGCACAAACTTGCTTTCCCTGAATCATAACAATAAGGCGTTATGGAAAGTATAGCAGCCACAGGTCAACAAAAGGCATTAAAACATCAGATAGAGGTTTACATTTTTCACTCTGTAATTAGTTTATTTTATAGATGATCAGAAAACGTTTGTCCAGTATACATGTTCCCTCTTAGATAGTTGCAGAACAGGGGTACTATAATATATCAAACATTTTTTTTGTTTTCATTGAATTTTCTTTGGTAAATACAGCATGACTTGAAGCCCATTCTGTTTCTGCTTCCTATTTCTTACTTATAGTCTGAGAATGTTCATTAGCTATGTTTAATGAAAAAAAGGTCTAAATTCACTTCCATGTGCTATTAATAAGGTCTTAAAACCCCCCTGAAATGGACTTTTAATTTCTTGATTTGATGTATTTGCTGTTGAAACGGGATATTTGGGTGGGACATAGTGCAGGGAACAATCATTCACAAGTGTAAACCAATAGGACAGACCAAACCCAAAGTAACAGTTTTATTTAAAGGGATAGGAGGATGAGAGGGGAAGCTTAAAGATTTGTGAAGGTTTTATTGTTTGAAATTTTAAATTACACTCACTAGTGGAGGATGATGGTCACTATTTAAGGCACTACTTAAGTAGAAGTCATGTGAGGTCATTTCATGGGGAATTTAGAAAGTCTTTTGGAAGAATAAAGAAGACTTTTCAGTGATTTGACCCCGAGTAATGGCCGCAGCAACTACAGACGTGGGCTCCTCATTCATTCTGTATCTCTTTCCTCCCCTCTGCTTTTCCTCCTAGACGTTTTGTCCCTGAGTCATGGCGGACAGGAGAGCGGAGAAGTCATGTGAAGAAGCCAGCAGATCGTTAGCCAGGCGGGAGTACGAGGCGGCGGTCAGCCACAGCACGGAAGCCCTGCTGGTCCTCGGAACCCCAGCCCCACCCTCCGGAGTCCCTGTCTTGCCTAGCCCCCCGTCCCTAGTCACCGCCGCTGGACCCCTCCGCAGCCGTGCCCTGCTCTACCGGATTGCTGCCCTCCTGCAGCTGGTAAGCACAGTGGTCCAGGCATTATTAGCAAACAGCAAACATTACTCTGCTTTGCTTTGTCTGTTCGAGAACTTTGTCAACTCTTTATTAAAGGTGCTATATAAATAAAGCGTATTATTATCATCATGCTGGCAATAAATAGTCTTGAAGTGTTAGTTAGTTGGGTGGACTGTGGAACTGTTGAGACTTACTGAAATGTGAAAACTGAGGCTTGAGACTGCTGAACCCTTTGTGAAATAATTACAAGCCAATGTGAATGAAACTGAAAATAGCATATTCTGTGTGCAGCTAAGACTTACAAAGACAAAATTTCAGTTGAGTCAGGTGCAGGCGTACAGATGATCAGAATAAGTTTGACTCACTAAGAGGAAGCTCTCTAGCAAATGTACCAACTTAACCCATCCGTCCATCCATCCATCCATCCATCCATCCATACCTGCTTATTCCCACACCTGTTCTTTCGGGGCTGCATTCCCATCCCAGTATCTATTGGGCGGTCCATCACATGTCTATCACTGGGCAAACACACATACAAACACATCGATGTACATAATCATATCTGTGGGCAAGCAGTCACTTCTCCTGACCTGCATGTTTTTTGACTGTGGGAGGAAACTGGAGCTACCCACTGATCAGAGATGGGCAGATTTATAAGGAGACGTCGCTCTCGGCACCATCTTTGAAACGTCCCCAGCCAGTAGAATAATGACTAACAAGACCGGAGCCCTGTCTCCTTGAACTGGTACCTGTGTCTAATGATCAGGCGAATGTATTATCATTTGCTTTCCCTATCTTGGGACACTTTCAAACTGTAAACAACACTGAGAAATAAACTTTTCTCTGAATGACTTAATTGTAGCAGAAAAACAGTATTTTTCACCTACCGACGTTTGTATACATGCACTATCCAGCAGGATCACATCATTGTGGCTTCTGGCAGCTCTTGTTGTTGCCATGTTAGCTGTCAACAGTCATATTGAGTGCGTAGTTAAGCTATAGAGATCATTTTACGAAGGCTTGCAGTAATGTTTTAGCCTGTATTAATTCTGCGGTGTTGGGCAGTCTTGTCTGGGCTTGTAGTCATATTGTCTGTTGGCTCTGTAGTAAATATCAGATTTGTGCGGCTATGCAAACTTTGAAAGTGTGATCGGCTGGCATAGTATCTTGCGTTGACTAGCTGCCATCTTTTCAAAATTTCCAATTGTAAAATAAAGAAGTCTGACATCCTTTTCTTCTTGTATAACCTTTAACCATCTCTGTCTTGAGTTTCAAATCAAGGCATTACATAGTAGAATTAAATGTTAATTTATGACTCATACCTTTCTTCTAAACGTACGTCTTCATACATAATCTGACTTTTTCTGATATAAATTATAGGCTTAGAATATGAGTGCAGCTCTTGGAAGCTTAATTGAAGGGGAAAAGGCTTTTCCATTCTGCCGTTAACTACATTATTACTCAAATCACTTATAGTGCTGCCCACCACTGGGTGGAGTGATGGTATAAATTCCCTCAGTCACTCACTCATTCACTCATTCAACCATTTAGTTACACTCATTTGCTCAAGTTCAGCTACAGCCTCTTGTTTGTACCAGTTTCACACAGGATTAACAATCTGAGAGTAACGTGGGTTGAGTTGGGTTCAAAGTCTGCTACACGTAGCGTGAAAGTTTGGTGCTGAACCATTGTCACAGTGTGTCTACAGTGTCACAGTGTTGCACACAGAGTGTAAATATTACTAGACAACACACTGGACATTCATACAAAACAGAGCAGAATATTGTAATATTCCTGGTTTGTGTGTGTGAAAGGAGTATTCTGTTCTCTCTGCACATGCACACAAATACTTGCTCTCTTTCATCTTACTTGATCTCTGTCAAATTGCACTTCTTCCCACTTTCATCCTGTACTAGGCAGTCACAATCATTTGCAGAAAAAATTGAAAGCATTGTCATTTAAAATGAAGTGGGAGGGGTGGTCTGGGGGCTGGGCTCCTTCCTAAAGTTATATTCACCACCAAAGAGAATATCATTTTCTCCCAGTCCTGTATTAATATGCCATTATTCTCAAATGACGTAGACTGTTCATTGTACTCAAATTCTACAGTTGAACTTCTAATCTGATCATTTGGAAAATTAGCATGAAAAGAAGGAAGAAATGAGAGTGATTAACCCTACATTTTTTCGCCTCCGTGGTACAGTTCTGTTATCTTCCTTCTGCACTAAAATTACACCAGTTACTTAAGCCCTGAGATTATGGAGACTACTTAAGCCTATAATTATATTGCGAAGGACTCCTTTGAGAAGCAAAGATAGCCATTCTTTGAGCTTATCTGAAGCTCTGAACCTGAAACACAAGGTATTCCCATTTGTCATGCTACCCTTTTCATACTTAGACCCCCCTTCTTTGTTTCAACAGAAAAACTATGACCAAGCAGATGAAGACTGCAAACATGGTAAGTAGAAATTCAATGCTGAACCTTCTGCTAAAACTACTATAGTCTGGTTCCCTAAAGTAAGGGCTGGGATGCAGCATTTGTTGTCAAAGACAGAATTTTGAATGTGCTTAGGTCCTAGTGTGATACATGAAATACCCTGTTTGGGTATGGATGTTTCTTGCTGAATCCAGTCTTGTCTGTTTTGGTGAACACCATCGCCTCTATTGAGAGATGGTGGACAGAGGCTAAGTAAATGTAAGGGTATGTGTCAGGAATAGGTCACAGTGTTTGGTTCAAGTGCAGGGTTAAAGTTCACGCTTCAGTGAGTGCAAGTGTTAGGCAGCGTTACACAGGCTGTGAAAAGACTGATGTAGCAATATACGAACATAGCCTTACTCCATCAGGGCTGTTATTTAGTCAGTGATCACAGAGGAGGAGTTGTGATTTGTCATTCTCCTGTTAAAGAAAATGACCAACTCCCCATTGCCTGTAACAACCATAAAAACACTAATTGATCATGAAAGACCTGGAACTACCCAGTCGTTTGCCAGAATAGGGGAAAGCACAGAATTTACTGACTTTCTGTCACTTGAATAACACGGATTAACTGAGAAGTAAAATTTAATGTATTTGCATTTAATTCATTGGTTAAACAACACAGGCATTATGTTTAATCATGTATCTGAATGTATCAGATACATGTATCTTTGTTTGTTTGTTTGTTTGTTTATTGGAGAATATGCATTGAAACATTGCAGTAATTACAAATAGGTTTACTGGTTAAACTGTCCGCTCTGTGTTTGTCCTGTTGTAGTCCTGGCGGAGGAGATGGCCAGGGGAGAAGGGTTGCTGCAGGCCAGCCTGCGCTCCATGCTGCTGGACAGCAGCCTGCAGGAGGTGGCCAGTAACCTTTCCAAGGCCTTGTACGGAGAGCCACTGGTATGAGTAAAGAAAATGGTTGTATACATGCACATAGCTTCCATATTCGAAATATGGGGGCTGCTTCAGTTCCAGCCCCTGTTGGCAGAGTACTAGAATCACTAAAAGTTACCTCTTACCACCATTGCTACAAAACAGCTACACAAAGTCTGTGAATTGTGCTTTTAAAAATCACCTAGATGTAGTAAGTGTTCTACAAATTTTCGGGTGTTCCCAGCGATTATTAATTGTGGGCTTTGTTATTGGCAAATGTTTCATATCTCAGAACATCACTCAAGACCTTTCTGAGTTATTAGGATCAAAGTTAAATTTCAGTCAAAGCTCATTTTTTCATCTCATTCAAGTTTTCAAACCTTGCTGTACTGAAGGAAAATGTGCTCACTGCTGCCCCACACGGTTCTAGGTAATCTCTTGATATTAAGGTCAGATCAATAAGGTTATTGGGTGAAAAACCAGGGCTGTGTAGCAAACATAATGTTCTCTGACAAATGCTGCACCTTTGGGTGTTTTTCTCACAAAGGTTTCAGAGCGTCTAGCCTGAAAATTAGTTTACTAGTGGCTGTGTGAGATGCTTGTGAATACATTTTTCTTCAGCAAGCAAATCATACACAAAAGTGGTGATTTTACTGCTATGTAAGCTGCTTAGTTGGCCATACACCAGTATGTTGACTTACCTGGTTGGTTGTAACATGTCAGAAAATGTTGAGAAATGCGCTACAAGGAATGTAACATTTACACTTGAAAAGAGCCCTATCAAAATTGCATCTTTGATGGAATTAGACAAAACATTGTGTAGCTAGCAGACAGACATAAGCACACAATTTTTCTCTTGTACTTCCATTCCATCTGTTTTTGGCACCTTGTTTCTTGACTCTGCTAGCTTTTAGCCCTTTCTCCTGTCTCCTTCTCTTTCACTCCACTTTTTCTAATTGCTGTCATCATACATCAGGTCTTGTAATGGCTGTCTCTGCCCTCTAACACACACCCACACATTGACTACGTTTACATGCACACCATATTCCGATTCGGGTCAATATTCTAGTTAAGATAATTTTCCAAATAAGGTGTTTGTATGCGCTGTGGCAACTGTAATATTGCGTTTACATGTTACTTGGCATAGTCCCGTGTTTCGGCGTATTCCACTCTTACGTAATATGACACTCAGCCGCGGGGGGCAGCAGTACGTGTATAGATGTCTGGTCTGCCGGAAATACAGAAGAAGAAGAAGAAGCAGCTGTCGCTATTTCTGTGTTTTCTCCTATCGATATCCTCCATGATATTTAAGTCTTTCATTAGCTGAAGGCAGACTTCAGTCTCCTGGCTCTTGCTGCTGTTTGTCATGTCCTTTTCCCCGCTTGCAGTAACCATAGCAACAAAGACGCCCCAGGATTCATTGTGAATCGAGCATGAGCAGACGTAACTGAATATTCCGTTATGGGGCAATTTCCGACTAAGGTGTTTACATGGCACAGTATTCTGGTTGCAAAGGCATATGCCAGGGGTCTTATTCAGAATTTTCTCCAACCAGAATATGACCTTAATCGGGTTCGGTACGCGTTTACATGACTTGTGCGCAACCGGAATATTGCGGATATTCCGAATAATACAGGAATATGGTGTGCATGTAAACGCACTCATACACTTATATCTTGCTCCTTGTCTTTCTCCTTTTGCTTCTGTGTCCTCCTTTCTTGCTTTCCACTCCTCCATATTACCCGTTTCTTTAACACTCCCTCAACGCCTAGCAGTCCCAGACAGACTAGTCAGTTTTGTCCTCCTTGGGTTAATGTCCCAGACAAACATTTCACATGTGGGCAAATTCTTTGGTTGTAATTGATGGTTGGCAGTCTTCAGTGTGTTCACTGCAGTGATGAAGTGCCTTTGTGTTGAATGTTGTGCTCCAAAAAAAGTATTGGCAGTGTCACAAATTTAATTTGTCATGTGGTTTGGCCAGTGTAGCGACATGGTTATGACTTTGTCCCGGTGAGTGACCAACATGAATGTGGATTGGCAATGACAACGTGTTGGCATGCCACAACAAATGAAAACAGCAAACGTGGAGCTAAAAAAGAAAGTCAGTGGTGAAGGCGGGACACAGCCATGTTGCTAGTACAACAGCAGAGAGAGCAAAGCTAATATCAAGATTTGTACTCAGGGTCTCAAAATACAACCTAACAGGCAATATAAATCCAAAAGCTTATCGAAATTACAGTCTGCAGGAGGGTTTAATTGCTCAAGTTATTCGAGAAAACACTGCGTTACAGACAGTGTGAAAAAGTGTTTTCAAATGTTGAGCTTCACCTAAAGATCATAAGACATTCTCTGCAAGTGGGGGTCTGTGCCAGCTGCTAGTTGGGGCAAAACAAGGTAAGGTCTGGGCAGCAGTATTTTTTTTTCGCCCCATGCCCCACCTACCCTCCTATTCTGGGGCCCGGCCTGGGCTGATATCTTGTCTCCACCTTTTTCTGCCTCCCCTATTTTTCCATTTCACCTCCACACCCCCTGCTTCCACTTTATCACACGTCCTTTTCATCTTCCGCACTTTGTGCTCCCCCAACTCGTCCTCGTCTTCCCTTTCTTTGTCTCTTAATTTCGATCTGTGTTGTCGAATTAACCTTCAGTGGACACAGTGTGTATGATTCCTTAACAAGGTTTTCACTCCAAAAGTGTTATGTTATGTTGGACTGTTACCTTTGTCAGTTTTACTAAACCAACCACTACCAGATCATATTTACAAAAAGAAAACAGAGCATTTTACCAGGTGACTCAAATACCATGTGTGCCTTTGTTAATTAGAGAGTGCATTTCAAGTCCGTTTCTATTTAGGTTGGTCACAAAGGTCTTGACAGAAAACAAAGACCACAAGACAGATATATTGATATTTAACAAATTAATAAAGTAGAAAGAGTTGTTGCTTAGATACACACTAAATGAAATGCAGGATAGGTGCTCATTGGAAGCAGGTATATTGATCTCTTGTTGGTTAAAAAATAGTGCACAATATGAAAACATAGGTCTTCAACTGAATGGGAGGAAAACCCACCACCTGCCAGCCACTGCATCTGCTGGTAGAGATGTAATTAAAAAGCCTTGATTAAAGTGGATATGCCATTAAAAACATGACCAACAAGAAGTGACCACATGCCAACCACATCAGTACCACTAGGAAATAAAATGTGATGCTAAGCAAGAGCGGGGTGCAGGATCTTCTCTGTGCCTGTTTTGATGTAGCTCCCGCCGAAACACCTGCAGCTCTTGTGAGCTCAGACTGCGAACAACTGAACAGAAGGCCATATTTATGTTAGAAGAAAGAGAAGAGACATCTGGACACACCTACCATCCAGACGCACGGAAAACCAAATGTCTAATGGTCGTGGGAGAGAATCCATGCCAATTCAGGAAGGGAGGAAAAAACAAAACAAACTTGATGACTTAATTTAAACTAAAATTACAACATAAAAATTACTAAAATTTGACTGAAATGAAAAAAAAAATGATTAAAACTCTTCGAAGAGTAAATGACTAAAATCTGACTTCAACAAAGTAAAAAAAAAAAAGAGAATATTTAAAACTAAAATGAAAATTCCTGCCAAAATTAACAGTGAGGCCAAAATAATGTCTGCAAATTGCTTTCTTAGTCTGACCAGCAGCCAAGATAAAGAAAAGTATTAATTTTATAAAGATCGGAGTTGTGAGAGGCAATAACCAGCAAGTATTTGGTATATTTACTTGATAAATGATTAACACAGGTAATTGATTTCTGGGTACTGAAGTTCAGACTTTTCAAATGATGATATCTTGCTGCTATGTAGAGCTGCCAGCATGCAACCTGTATATCTTTGTGGTAAATAATTAGAAAGGAACCAGTGAATATTTGATCATACCTTCAATGAAACCAGCCAGTTCACTCCATTGAACAGATAAATGGATGTTTCCATAAAAATGCACCAAACATAATTAGTTTAATTATTGTATTTACAAAGTTTTAATTTTGTAATGAAGGTCCTGTTTTCTTTTCTCTTTCGCAGAATGGCATTGTCACAAAGGACTTGACAAGATTAAAAATGCTCCTCTCAGAAATAGAAGTAAGTACCTTAGATCAGGAGGCCAGATAACTTTTCAGTATTGTGCTTTTTTGTCCTCTTTTATTCATGCCTTTTGCTGCAGGGTGGTTTTACAGATGATTGTTAAAAGCTTGGAGGCAACAGGCATGAGGATGACTAATGGCCTGATTTTGATGCTGACTTAATTATTTTGTGGTGCTCTGCCTAGCTTGTAGCAACTGGGAATTTATTACTCATTTGTCTGTAATAACTCCTAATATCTCTACTCTCTGTCTCTGTCTCTCTCTCTCTCTCTCTCTCTCTCTCTCCTTCTCTTTCTCTCTCAGGCTGTAAATAGAGAGATGGTGCCAGAATACACGGATGACCAGGAGGAAGGTGAGCACATTTTTATTATTAACACTTGGGCACTAGAGGATTTAGTACTGCCTTTGTCAAAGTTTTATATCTGTGGTCTATAAATCTTGAAATTCATGAAAGGGAAAGCAAAGAGCAGATGTGCTTGCTGACAAATCATCACATGTACTCAACTTCATCTTCATTTTCAGTTTGACAAAAGAGACGCTACTTAAAGTCTATATGCAGTTGATGCCCTCAGCAGATTCTAGAAGAGCTGTTACAAAGTTGTTTTTTTTGTGTTTTTGTAGCATGAGGATTTCCAGTAGAAATTACAAAATCTGCTTTCCAAGTTCTTCTTTTACTTTAGCATTAAATATGAATCCAATAGCTTACTGAAGCCAGTCGTCTGATGTTTGGATGGCTTTAGTGCTGTGCTGTGTTGACCCTTGGCTGTGTGTGTTGACAGAGGTCCAAGATGGCTGGCAGTTCAGGCCTCCTCCCCGAGGAGTCACCAGCAGTGAGGAGTACACCCTGTGTAAAAGGTAATTCCAAACTGCCCTGTCATTTGCCCACAGACTTGAATGATACAAAACGTTTTTACCTTTTGTTTTACAATGTTTGGACGGAATGTTTTTTCCCTAAAGATATACACCTTTTTCATTTGTGAAAGCCAGGCCTTTTTGGAAAGTATTTTTCAAATATGGCTTTCATGGAACAATTTTGGTTTTGACCTGCTCTGAAGCATATACCACAAATTTGTAATTAATTGCTCCTGGAGGGTGTTTTTAGATGGGCCTGTACCCTTATGTCTTTCTCTCTCTGATAGAATAAACTTCTGAGGGAAACTACTTGTAAAGTTTTGGCATGAAAATTATAAATGTAAAAATATTTACTATTGGCAGAACACATCAGATATGGGCAGTCTCAGTACAAAAACGTTGGTCTTGGTATCGGCCTTCAAAAACACGTTGGTTGATTCCAAATCAACATGTAATTTTGTAATTAGCATTGTACAATTTACTAAAGCATCTCGATATTCAACGCCCCAGCTGGTACATTGAAGTATCTGTACTGTACTGTGCCGTCACCATGCCGTTGTGGCTATCATAGGTACTTGGAGCAGGGCCTGTGCCGGTACGGGGCCCAGTGTACGTCAGCCCACTCACAGGAGGAGCTCATGGAGTGGCAGAAGCGCTATGCATCACGCCTCATCCGCCTCAAACAGCAGCAGGAGAGCAAACACTTCACCGAAAACTACATGGAAACCCTGATAGAGAAGTGGATGAACTCTCTCACCCCAGAGAAAGTGGTGAGTGGTTCTGTGCTCAAATAAACCATTGCGTGTGAGCTAATAGTCAGCAGCAGTAAGGGGTTCAGTTCCCATTTGGGCCAACCAATCAAAAAAACAAAACAAAACAAAAAAAAACTATATGGTGCTGTGTTGTGCTTTGGATAAAGCCTCCACTAAACTTTGTGAAAGCCTTCATGTAAAGCAGAGGAAGCAGTACCCCCAACCTAATAAGATCCTGTCTGTAGCCTTTATATGCAAATATACACTCACAGACAAACAGACATGTTTTTTTTTCTGTTAGTCCTCCAATTCAGCTGTGCATTTGTTTGCAATCTTATTTTCCTCTTCTTGAGGTTACTTTTTTGTAACACTGCAGACGTTTTGTTTGTTTTTAACCTTGCCTTTTTCCTTTTCTGTTTTTTTTATTTTTATTTTTTTAATAATTTTCATAAGTGAAAATTAAGAGACCCTTGACACATAACACTGTTGGCCACAGCTGGAACAAATAGAACATACTAAAGCCAAGCTAATCTCAGCATATTTACAATAACAAATCATTCTGTTTACTTACTTCGAACTACATGTAGCTCTGTTTTGCAGTAAGACAGGAAAAGAATTGGACATTTTCTTTAGGGGCAACAGAGACTGACACACGTTAAAGCACTTTGGTTAGGCCCTGTAGTAGGCGTTAAATTCTTGTGTGGTATATGTGGAACTTGTTACAGAATTGTTTCCAGCAGGCTGCATTCATTCTTACTCTGCAGCACTGAAATGGGTATACTGCACAAGATTGAGATGAGCTGGCTCACCAAATAGAGTGTGTGCCATGTAATATTTAGGCTAAACCGCAGCAGCCTGGGTTCAAATCTGGCCCAGACCCTTTGCTGCATGTCATCCTCTCTATCTACCCTGCATTTCCTGTTTCTCTCTGGTGTCTAATAAAGCCGATGTATCAAAAAAAAAAAACAACCCTAAAAAAAAGATTGAGATGAGCTATGTCTTGTAAGAGATCTATTAAACACTTTTGTAAGAAATTAAATTATGTATTATATTTTGCATAATGTGTGTTTGGTTTCTCTTCTAGCTGAGTGACTATTTAGAGGGAGTGAATGTTGAAACCAGCTCTAGCCTCTCAGTAACTGTCACCACCAAGAAATCCTCCCACTCCTGGACCTTCACCTTATTCTGCAAGGTACGAAGAAAAATTAAATAGCAAGCATTGGCATATCAAGATGTTTTTTTGGTCCAGTCAGTTCATTTGTCACTAAGACACAGAAAAAATTACACATGCTCTACAGTTCACAATAGCAAATGTTTACAGTCCTTCATAATATCCTTAACCTGATATGTCGTGGCTCTATTAATACTTTCTCCCTCTGCCTCCATAACTAGCCGGCAAGAAAGCTGTACCGCATCGCCCTTCTGTACGATGCCCACCGACCTCACTTCTTCATCACAGGCGTGTCGGCAGGAGAGCGGCTCCAGGCCGTTCCCAAAGGCTGCCAAGAGTGGACACCAGGAGAAGAGGCTGCAGGTATGTTTCATATACTTACGTCACTACCTGGGATGAGATTTTTCAGGATTCCACTTCATTCTATTTCATACATCAAACAGTGCCCAAACATGTCTTAAGATGAATGTGCTTTTCTGGCCGTGTTACTTCTTTTTTTGTTTTGGCCTGGTCATAGTAATGTAATGTGCTTACTGAGAAGCCATGACTTGACAATTAATGTGTTTCCATGTTTTTGTACGTAAGTGGGTTTTTCATATTGTGACTTGATTTCTTCAGGACCACCAAGTCAGATTTGCTGTGATTGTCAGATTGTCTGTGTGTCTGTAGGCCCTGGACAAAGTCTTACATTGCCTTAAACTGTATAAACTCAAAACCTTAATACAGTTAAATGAAACATCAAAATAGCAAGTTCAGTTTTATAGGTCTTAAAAGTGTAGTGGTGTTTTGGTGCAGTTTTTCCAGTGAGATAATAGGCCTGTAATGCTCATATGTACAATTGTTTTCAGTTTTCTTTTGTTTCAGTTGTATACTTTCCAACCAATTACTTTGTGCATGTTTCATCAAGTTAAACCAGATTGTACTGTAGTCTCTTTCCATTTTATTAACTTTGAAGCTACAGTACTGTCTTCTGGTTACATGATATGCCCCTGCAAAGCATGTCATGTTTATTCTGTAGTAAATGCATTGCTAATAGGCTTTTTTTCTGACAGTGGCGGTGGACAACGGCATGGACCACTGTGTCTACAAGGTGGCAGTGGGCTTCAGCACAGAGATCTTTGGTACCTTCCGACAGACAATTGTGTTTGACTTTGGCTCAGAACCTGTGCTGATGCAGCGGATTATGGTGGACGCTGCCTCCATTGAAGGTATGCAACAATCAGGGTCTTGAAAAGTTAGAGCTGCATCGATTAGTCAAGTGATCAGTTAGTTGCCAACTGTTAAATTAATCTGATTTTCTCTGATTTCCATCTTCTCAAATTTGAATATTTTCTGGTTTATTTAGTCCTCTGTAACAACAGCCAAATATGTTTGAATTGTGGACTGTTAGCTGGGACAAAAAACCTTTGAGGATGTCACCCATGGGCTGTGGCAAATTATGAGTAACATTTTTACCATCTGCTGACATTTTGTGGGCCAAGCTACTAACCGATTCATCAAGAAAATAATTGACAGATTAATCGATAATGAAAATAATTGTGAACTGCAGCTCTGCTTAAAATCCTTGAAAAGTGTGATATTAAAGTATTGAATTGAGTTGAAAGGTACAGACACAGGTATATGTAGCCTAATGGTCTGGAATACAGTTTCAGAGGTCTAACAAATTATGATTTCCTCAGAGTGCTACTTGTTGAAGATGTGAATGCTTTCATTTCAAAACACACGATATCCCTTCAGGACAAATGTTTCTACCTCAGGTTAAATCAGAGTTTTACAAAAAACACATTCTGTTCTCAAACACAGAACTTTTTAGTGGCAGAAAGCTCATGGAGTGCAGTGAACATCCAAAATCTCATCCAGACACTCAGACCCATGCAATGCCATGCAAGTTAATATTACATGCCCCGTAGGGTCTGATATGGTCTATGATAGTTAAGGTAGCTAATTACGAAATCTCCCAGTGAAATTGACTGCTTATACTAGTTGGAGTTGTGATTGATTGCATCACTGTATTACTGTATCAGTGTGTGTGAGTCATGGTTCTTTCTGGTCTGAGTGGAAATGTTGTTGAAAAGTTGTTCAGAGTATTTCATCCTTCTTCTGTGTTGAGAACTTGCCTACTACCATGGATGCTAGGCAACAGTCTGACAGGCAATGTGGCACGGTAATGTCAAATGTAGATGTGCACTAAATTTGTGACACTTGATATTACAGTCCTTATTGCAGTTACCACAAAAATACAATATACTGGTAGTGGCCAATACAGTGTAAATCAATAAAAAACTACTGCTATAATATTTATATAGCTATACACACCTCCCTTTTCAAAATGGGAACTTTGTAACAGTGATGGTGTCTGCATCATGTGACATGATAACTGCAAAGCTGGGACAACTTTCAGTCATTGCAGGATCCTTGTACATAGGCACTCACCACAGTTACATATGAGTGTAGATCATTTGCATTAACAACGTCTGAAGAAGCTGCATATGTGCATCCAAAAAAAGTGACCCCCTCTCACCCTTTTTACTTGCTCCCTAGACCTGGAGCACCTGATGGCGGCCAGGCAGCAGCTTCTAATGACAGCCAAGCGCTGGGACTCTTCTTGTAAGACCATCGTGGAGTTCTGCCCCAATGAGACCATGGCCGAGCTGGAGCGCAGCCTCCTTTCCCGCTACCAGATCCCTCTGTCGGCTGACCAGCTCTTCACCCAGTCAGTCCTGGACAAGACCTTGACGAAAGACAACTACCAGGCCCGCCTCCATGACCTGCTCTACATAGAGGAGATTGCACAGTACAAGGAAGTCAGCAAGTGAGTAACTTTGTGCAGATTTTTTTTTCTTAAAAAAAAAAGTAGTTTGGTTTCTTTCTCTATAAATTGAAGCACTAAATGGGGAAAAAAGAAGTTTAGAATTCATATGCAGAGGATGAGTGTTTGTTTAAGGATTTAAGTACGCTAATTTTCTGCTGTTTGTTTGCTTTTTACCTTTAAATCTAAAAAAAACAAGAAAAAAAGTGGTTTAAATGATATTGTACATTTGAAAATAATTCTGGAAGCGGTTTCCTACCTGGTGGTAACTGTAGCAGATGTAGTCAGGCTAACAGTACAGCCACCTTTCCTAGCTTGTTATTAGGCCTGGGTGGTATAATGGTTCTTATTCTGATTTCACTGATAAAAATTTTGTTGGGTACCACTCACTATGAAAGGGGACGTGAGCAGTTTCATCACTTGAAATACAACAAGGTCATACAAAATGTTAAGTATACAGTGAGGAAAAAAGAAGCAGCTGACAAACACTTGCATTGTATGTTCTGAAAATTAAAAAAGTGATGTGAGACATTCAATTGTAGCTGTTATTTCAGTAAACAACATTCATGATGTTAGTGTGAATAATTGTTCACTCAAGTCTCTGAAGTGTTAATCTTTCCTTGCATTTTACGCAGTATATTTAGTGATAGACCTAGTGGTAAATGTGGTTTCCGTGAGAGAGATGGAGGGAGACATCGTGTTAATTATGAAAATACCTTCTCATTGTGCCTAAAGTTCTCTCAGTACATATAGTTTAATAAGCTCTTGAACAGTTTGTTTGATCAAAAGATACAATACTGTCACACCATGAAAAGTTTCCCCTGACCAAAAGTCAAAAATAGAGATAGTTAAACATGAAGCTAACTAGTTGTCTCTCACCAACTGACTGTTTTGTCAGCATTAACAGGGATTGTCACCAAAAACATAATATTCATGTTCAAACATCACCATCTCCTGATCATAGAAAGCAGGTGTTACACATCTCACACCCACATGATACACACGATTGCGCACTGATTGCATATGCATATCAGTGCGAGGAGGAAAGGGAATTGAGAATTCCCAGCAGCACAGTTTAATCTTGGATTTAGCTGTCATGCATATGGTTGCCCATGATATGCTGTACACAACCTGAGTCACCAGGACATCGCGATATGGAACACATCTGAAGTGTTGGGAATGTGCTGAATATTTTGAGTCATGAGACTCCAACCCACCACAAGGTGTCAGACTCGATCTTCCACAGTAAATATGCTGTGTGTGTGTGTGTCTGCACACCTGTCTCACAGATAGCTCGGCTCACACTGCCAGTGCCGTTTAATAATGCATGCGTCTAAGGTGACTCCTTGGAGAATTCAGAGTGCAGGAAAATAGTAATTTCTTTCTGTAGAATAGAAGCTGATTTGCTGTCACTTTTTAAAAAATATAATTCAGCCCCTGCCTGTTCTTTGGGCTGAGCTGTTCCAGCGATTGGGATGCTGATTACCAGAGAAATCAAAGTCTTACCAGTAAATCCCACATTCACTGGAAGGAGTACAGCAAACCCTCCTCCACCATTCAGTGCCTCTCATTCCATCTCCTCTCCTTGTCACCCTTCATTTTATCCTGTCTTATTTGCAATGCCATGTGACTTGGTATGGGATAGCATTAAGGATCCCTCCGTTATCATCTGTAAAATGTTCCTTTCATCTAAAGTGTTGCCCAACATGCATATGAATCTCCTCAGCCTATTACACCCATCTATATTCTGTCAGGTTCTTAGGCTTTTCATGGCTGACTTGGCGTCAGCAGGAGGTTTCCAGTAAAATGTGGGTTCCTGTGGCTCTGCAGATGGCATACTGTCGTTAAAGACTCACTTCAGTCAAAAACACTAAGATGCAGTGTGCAAACAGGAAAATTCCAATATGTATCAAACAAACTTTCAGAGTAATCATGCACGGGATTAATTTTTTTTGAGTGACGTCTTTCCAAATGGTAGTGTGTATATCAGGAAGACATTACCATTTGATTTCAAGAGCATGATGCTACCTATAATCTAAGGCTTTTTCCAGTCACATAATATGATGCCAAGTTATCACTGACGGTTAAAAACTTCGGCGATAAACATCCCATCACAGCTTCACACCCTGCCCAGTGCTTTCAAATTTTCAACAACCTTGCTTTTTCTTATTCTTTGTCTCACCAGATTTCTGTCTGCGGTAATAAGGCCAGAAAGTTGATGTAAAATTATAACAGTAAACCTTGAGGTCTTATGAATGTTTGTGAATAGATGCTGAACTCCAGATTTATTAATTTTTTATGATACTTGTTTGCATATGTCAATCACGGATCAGAGTTCATCACCAGTATTGCTTCCCATTTCATCATTTCAAACTGAGCAGAGACCAAAGAGGCAGTATGAAACAATTTGGAACTGAAGTGATTTTTTTTTTTTTTCCCTGGTGTGTTTGGATGTTCCACTAAATATGTGTGTGGGCAAGCTTTCTGCCAATGGTTGTTTTCCTCAGAAGGATCCACTCTTTAAAAATAGTTTGCCTATTTTCTAGTTTTCTACCTGACAATGTTTTATTCAGCTGGCCTTACTCTTTGAGGATTTGTTAAGGCCTTCACCACATGATAAGAAAATAAGCATTTTTTTCTAGAATTATCTTGGAACCCATTTTAAGTGCCTAAATGTCTCACCATCACTCACCCTAAGCTTAACATGGCCTGGTCACGTCTTAATTTTTAATGTCCATATCACTATGGCACACGCTGTGAGGGACATTATGCCGTCATGTTGGCATCTCAGAGTGTATCTGCCTTTTTATCTTTTCTGTGCATAGACATTCTTATGAACTCAGTAATTACAGGACAGCACAACATCATATGTACAATCCTTACCTTTTTAACTATTAAACTGAGTAACTGAATTTATATCATTACTCTTGCCTTTCAAAAACAACAAATGACCCTTGAAAGTGTTATGCTAAAGAAAATCAGGTATATTTTAAATTGAATTTTGCTTTTTTTTTTTATTTATTTGTATTTATTACTCTGTGAATATTGATGGTTGGCACAGGAGAATAACTAAAGCAAGGAGACAAAACAAAAGCAAAACAAAAAACTAACCAAATGTCTGTGTGTGTCTCCCAGGTTTAACATCAAAGTGAACCTCCAGCTGGTCACCAGCTTTATGTTGACTGGCATCTCTGGTGGAGCCAAGTACGCCCAGAATGGACAGCTCTTTGCCCGTTTCAAGCTCACAGAGACACTGTCTGAGGTAATGTCCTTTGCTGGAGTGCAAGTTGTAGTACACCTTTGCCCCACTACTTTCTGCCAATTCAACAACGTGCCAACTAAGTAATAGTAACATTAAAAGTGCACTATGGGATGCTTCCTAGCTGTCACTCCTGAGCAGTACACCCCTCGTTTTAAAAACGGATCATGACATCAAAATTGTTGCATACATCCATACAGCTCTCTCTTGTACACAAAAGATTAGTTTCTCTCAGATTCTCTGCTGCCACCATCCCCTGTTTTAAAGGAAATATATTTTCCCATCAACGCAGGACACGCTGGCAGGCCGACTGGTGATGACCAAGGTGAACTCAGTCCTGCTCTTGCCGTTGGGTCGTGAGTGGGTCAGCAGCCAGCCACCTCCCGGGGTGAAAGAGCGCGTCTATGAGGCGGTGATTGAGGAGAAAACCAAGGAGTACATCTTCCTGAGGATCTGCAAGGACTGCTGTGAGGAGCTGGGACTGCAACCTGACAGGGAACTACAGGTATGGGCCAAACAATCAGGTTTATTTGGAGTGTCTGGATTGCATAGCCTGAGTGGGAACTACAAGTTTAAAGCTATATTAAGTGATATTACATGCATTTTTTATGCAGTAAACCGACCCCCTTGTCTGTGAGACTCATCACTATGGGTCCTCTTTCCACCAAACAGTTTAAAGCCAGCCTGTTGTTCTGTCCTGATTTAGGATTTCTAAGTTTCTGTAGCAGCCCAAGAGCAAACTCTTCCTTTGCTCATCACTTCACCCCCTTTTCACTTCAACTTCATTCAGATCTTCTGTGAAACCGCACATTCCACAGATAAGCATCCAAATTTCAGATCAGTTGCAGAGTACCTCTGTCGCCGCAATCAGCAATGCAGCAACAGAAAATGTTGATTCAGAGCAGTAGTTTACCTTGAACATGAAAGTCTGCAACTTCACCACATTTTTGAAATGGATGTCAGAGACAAAATAATTTTTTGCCTTTAGGATTTGTTCAAGCTCGTACACATCTACTGTGAAACCAGAAGCAGGAGTGAGTGTGTGCTTTCAGAGCTCTCAACACAGAAGTGGTCAGAAACTGTTAAGTGCAGATTTCAACTGTTGATCAAAAATTAAATACTATATATGATACAAAAATTGCAGTTGAAGCAGATTTCATAAAATTCTTGCAAGTTCCCAATCAGAGTTTTGAGATATAATGCATATATAATGACATAATGCAACATTTTGCAGCCTTGTAAAGATATTACAGGTCTTGAATTGGTAGAGTGGGCATGCCAGTTGAAATTTTTTTTTTTTTTTTTTTGGAATAGTGATTCAGCTGAGACACAGGATAGCTGGCTTGGTATGATTGATAATATAGCTGTGGAAATGACCAGCAGTTTTGAAGTAGACTTTGGTGCTCACCACTCTTGAATCAGTGCTCATTTCCATAACAACAAGATTAAAATTGTAGGGAAGCCTTCCTAATGCTGTCTAAGCAATTAACAACAGTATACTAGGAAGCGCCTTTACCCTCCATTCAAGTCAGTTTGATAGCTATGTTGTGAAAACATCAGTTTCCCCTGTCATCAGATGATATTGAAGTCACCCTGCTGGTACCACTAGATATTGGATCAGACTGTTGGCTTGACCCCAGACTGGAGAGGGCAGGTGATTGATGGTGCATCGTTCTCCCCCATGAACAGATAGACGCCCCTCTCCTCTATCTCTGACTAGCAGTCCTTTCCTCTTCCTTTCCCTCCTTCTCATCTCAGCCCTGCCATTTTTCACAGCTTAGGAAATGTTAGTCAGGGTCCGGCCCATGCCTTATTTCCTTCCTCTGATGTTATAGGCAGGGCAAACTTTGAGGACGAAAGGTTCACCTATTGATTAGCACTTAAACAAAAGGTTACATGCCGGCAGAAGGCCATCTCCCCAGGGAGAGGCGTGTGTGCTAGTGCATGTGTGTGTGTTTTGATTGCATTCTGTTATGGCAGTTTCTGAAAAATCCCTCTGTATTGGACGACTACCCTCAGCGGTGTCTGCTTGATATTTCTCTTCCCTCTAGCCTGAATGATGGCTAAGGAAACATGGCCTCAGTGTTAACAGTTATCAAAACAACCCTCGTCCTATCGCTGTGGGGGTGTAATCTGTCATTCCTCTGCTTATGCTGCTGCGGCCTGCTTACGGCCTGCCCGCTACGATTGCATTTCCTCTCCTCTGTGGGTTCAGTGTGTTGCAAACTGCCTTGTTGTTACTCACTCTTCTCATCTCAGACTTTTTCTGTTTCTTTCTTGTATTTTTTGTTTTGTTTCTCTGTTTTATTCTGTCTTGCTTTCAGTCTGTCTGGCTCAATTTGCCCATACAGTTTTCTCCCTTCTCTCTTCCATTTTATGTCGCCTTCCTTCTCTCTGTCTTGCTCTTTTTTCTCTTTCTGCTAAAGGCACTGTGCACTCCTCTATTTCCAGTGTACCTTTTAGAATCCTGTACCTGCCTTCATGATGACAAGGACCTCTGGCAGTGGAAACAAAAGTTTAGTGATCCAAGACAACTGGCCTAAGCCCTTGATAAAATTAGCTTCAAGAGAAATGTTAATGGGCCAATGTTCCCTCAAGATTTATAACGTAAAAAACCTGTTTCACAGGTTTGAAATATTTCCAAAATAAAAGGGAGAAAAGAATACATTATCTTAACTCTGGGCAATATTAGGCTTACATACAGTGGATATAAAAAGTCTACACACCCCTCTTAAAATGCCAGGTTTTTGTCATGTAAAAAAATGAGACCAAGATAAATCATTTCAGAATTTTTTCCACCTTTAATGTGACCTATAACCTGTACAACTCAGTTGAAAAACTAAATGAAATCTTTTACAGGGAGGAAATAAAAAAAAAAAAATGAAATAATGTGGTTGCACAAGTGTGCACACCCTCTTATAACTGGGAATGTGGCTGTGCACAAAATTAACCAATCACATTCAAACTCATATTAAATAGGAGTCAGTACACACCTGCCATCATTTAAAGTGCCTCTGATTAACCCCAAATAAAGTTCAGCTGTTCTAGTAGGCTTTTTCCTTAAATTTTCTCAGTCACACC
>OMLB01016562.1:30388-41723 GCA_900302555.1 Myripristis jacobus
TACCATATATATATACACACACACACACACACACACACACACACACACACACACACACACAAGGGTTTAGTACCGAGACTGTTATAGACTCTTCCATTAGCTAGTACTTTTTGCTGTTGTGCAAAATAAATGTGACAGTTTAATGCCTAAAAAGGATTGTCTCAAAATTTCAATCTCGACATTGTGAAAAGGTCTCTTAAATGCCTTTCAGACAACATAGCACCGGTGCGTCAGTGAAATTCTCTTAGTGTTAGCAGCTCTCTAAGGCATGGTGATTGACCCAAGTACCAAGTGAAAGCATTACTCACCTTCAAATGAAGAACATATTCTCCAAATAATATTGAATAAGTACATAATGATTTCAAATATGAAAAGAAATAACATTAAATTGCAGGTTTTCTGATTATTTTATGTAGCTGTGGACAAGAAGGAACCACCATCATATTGTAGGTAAATATTTTAACTTGTGGCTTTATTATTGGAGGACTTTTAGAAGTCAGTAACCCTAGCTTCTGAAGTAGCTGAATATGAGTCAGCATTATTGCAGTGTAGAGGTCTGCTGAAGTCTTGAATATCTAATTTAGATCAGCGTTACCCATTTGTTTTAAGCTACACTCTATATAAGATTTCAATTTCCTTTTCATATTTTGTAGATGTCAAGGACGCCTGTGTGTGTCTGTGTGTTCACGCATAGTTAAAATTGCAAATCTTTAGCACTCTTTTATTATACAGAAATTTCTTTAATACCAGCGTGTCAAATTAACTTGGCAAATACAGAGTCAAGAGAGGTGACCAAATCTTGCTGGCCTTGCTGACTTGGCGGCCATTCTAACTTGCCAGCAGCTCCTTTCAGCTTTAGATATCTCTCTCTGAAGTTGGACAGGTGTTGGGGAGGTGAGGCAGTAATCTTTATTGACGAGAGCCAAAGTCAAACATAATCCCCTGCGATTTTCAAGGCTGCTGCTTTATCTAGTCTCCAGAATATGATTGCTGTGGACTTGTGTTTTAATTGGAATTTGGATAAGTGAAGGTGTTTCATGAACCAAAGGCCAAGGAGTGAGTTTTGTTGAAGTTGAAGCTTGCCACACTTTCCTGTGGCCATTGTTTGAGCTAGAACGTCAGCGCACAGGTGGACGAAACTTGGTTTGGGTGCTGTTCACATTTGAAATGATACTGGAACTGGAACTGGAACTGGAACTGTTTTTTTGTTTGTTTGTTTGTTTTTTTTTGTTTTTTGTTTTGTATTGCTTTTATGAACTGTTTTTATGACTTGGTTGTAAAGCACTTTGGGTACCTTTTGGTTATTGTAAAGGGCTATAGAAATAAATTTGATTTGATTTGGTACCTTGAATTCAGTACTGGTACCCAACGGTACTTTTTTCAGTACATTGGTACTAACAAAAATGTAATTTCAGTTGGAAAAAAAAATTCCAAACTTCAATTTCTGCATTATTTATTTTGAACATTTTATTTATTTAGAGCATTTTGTTGTTACACATGACATAAAATAAAACCTTTCCCAAACATGTCCCTACAACTTCCTGCCTGTCACAGTCATATCTAGGCGTTGACTAGCTGTACAGCGGTAAGACAGGAGCCTTACAGACTCAAATGTTCCCCTCATTTCCATCAAATATCTTTTCTTTTGGTTTCTACAAGCAATCAGGAGTGGTTTTGTGTATTGACAAACAGAGTTTGTGCTCTTAGTTGACACCTTCAAGTGGTTGGAAATTATGTGGTTCAGATTTCAGCTCAGAATGTATCACTCAGTTCAGACACAGTGTTGCTCAAAAGAAATGAATCAGTAACAAAATGATCTACATGTGACATTGACCGAGGATTAAGATTAAGTTGTTTTTCATACTTTGCATGCTACTGAAGGAGAATAACATCATCATCATCATAAACCATAGTACATTATGTGTTTTTTATTATTATGTTTTTTTTAACCATTGGTTGTGTAAAACCTGAAATTATAAAGTGTAATTGGTGTATAAAGACTTAAAACTTTCTTCACCCCCTTTTATCTCATCCACCCATACTTGGTATGGAAACACACACCCTGTATACACACACACGATGGCAGATATCTCTTAGCCCCCAAGTATGTCTCAGTTGGAGCTCAATCAGTTGGTGCTGCTGGATTCACAGTGTTAGCGGATGTAGTCTCCCTAATGAGGACAGTGATAGTAAGAGACAAACACACACACAAGTGTTACATGCATAACTGACACATCGTCCAGCAGTTGTATAAACTCACATGTGCATCCCTCCCTCCAACCTTTGAGTCTTCACTCACATATATAAAAAAGGAGTCCATTTCTTAGCTAATGCACATCTTTGTGTTGTGCTTTGGCCTTGTCATTAGCATATGAGTGCATATCAAGGCATTAAACTCAATGCTTGATTGATGTTGCTCTTTTCTTGTACCTCCCACACGTCCACTAGGACTCAATGAAAATGATGAACTGATTGGATTTTGGAGGCCAAATTTCAAGGTCACTGTGACCTCATGTTCGTCCCACTCCTGAATGTGACATCAGGGAGACATCTAGGTGGAATTTCATTACACCTGACACAAGGTGTGTGTGATATTGACATAAAATAATATGTTGATTTTGGGGGATTTTGACGATATTTTGCATCCCTCAAAAAACAATCTCAAAAATAGGTTTGTAAAATTTTTGTATTGTACTAGCTCGTTCTTGTTTATAGTATATTAGATGCTGTTAATGAAATCCGTTGTTGTGCCAAAATCTGAAACCCTCTACAGTTCATGCTCCAGAGTTGAATCATACACTTTAGGCAGAGCTGTATGACTGAAATAGTTGCGGTTAGGCAGGGTGTCCAAAGTAAGTTGTTTGAAACACTCTCTTTCAGCTGCTTGAATTGGCACCAGATCCTCTGCAGTGTAATTGGTGACAGCATTTCTTGTCATCTGTTGCCCTTCTTGTTGTAAGGCACTGTCATGCAGAATGACTGCCAAACTTTGCTGAGTGTGGATTAGTTTTGCTGGTTGGTCATGGTCGATCGCTGAAGATTTTCATATTCTTCATATTGTGTGGTGGCTGATTCACAGATGATGAAACAAGTTAGTTGTGGAGCTGTGTTTAATGGCAGCTGTTTTCTGACATAGTCTGCAGATTGGTGTGTTTTGAGCAACATCTGTCTTTTTGAAGCTAAACCACCTCCATACAAGTTAGGATGATCCAAGTCTAGCAGTTAAATCTAATGACGTCGTTTCTGAGGCTGGTGGTGTTTGTGTTTTGTCTCCTGGAGCTGCTCCCTCATTTTTAACTTCAGCCATGCAGGCAACTACACTAGCTTACCTTGCTGTCACACAGATGTCTAATAGGTTAAAATGATAATGTGATGACATTTTATATCACTTCACTTCCTCTACCTGGATGACAATCAGGACGGGGGGCCTCCTGTTCCTCTAGTAGTCCACCACAAGCTCACTGGTTTTGCTGATATCGTGCTTCATGTGATTGTTAAACCGTTAAAGCTCTCCATCATTCCTCTGTACTCCTCTTTAAGTGCAAGCATGTTTCTCACTAGAAATTAGTCACGTGAATCATATAATATAGGGATGACTTCCATTTTGCCATTAAATGGTTAATACTTTTTAGTGATTTCCTTCAAAGTCTTCACTACAAATATTTTGAGTCTAGACAGTCATGGATGTAAACTGTAACTTGACTGGTTGGTAGAAGCATACAACTGCAAAGCAGTATTTCTGTTCTTTTTTTTTTTTTTTTTTTTACCCCTTTTCACATCTTTCTTTTCACCTCTCCAGTGTTGCATCTGTACTATACCCTTAGACATCCCACTTGCCTTGCCTTTCTGCTAACCACACCTCCTTAATTGTTTCTCACTTTGAGTTGGTGTGTATGCTTGTGTGCAAAGGATTACTGTCATATTTTGCAAGAATTTTTCTTCTCTCTCTCTCACTTCTCTCTCTCATTGTTAGTCGCAGTCACTCTCCCACTCCAATTAATTAGACAGACTCTGTCTCTTTCTTGTTCAAGGCTGTTACTTGATTATAAGGCAACATTTCATCTAAACGCTAGCCAGTTTTTTGGAAAAGTAGCTGATTCCCACTTAGGCTTTGTAAAGGACCATTAAATGTTGATTACACCTTCCTCTCCACCTCCAGGCAATGGGATGAGCAGCTCGATCCTCGTCTGAACGCCAAGCAGAAAGAGGCCATCTTGGCCATCACCACGCCCGTGTCCATCCCCCTGCCCCCCGTCCTCATCATTGGGCCCTATGGCACCGGCAAGACCTTCACCCTGGCACAGGCCGTCAAGCACATCCTCCGCCAGGACCACAGCAGGTCTGTGTGTGTGTGTGTGTGTGTGTGTGTGTGTGCATGTTTTTGTATTTGGTATGTGAAATTTTGAGTGTTATGATATTATTGAGCAATCAATCACTTGACAATGGTCCTTATGGATGGTTGATGATTTTCAAATTCACGAGTAGTCACACGAGTAGTCTGTTAGTATCTTGCATTTTTACCTGAAACGCTCATCCCCAATGGCCTGTAGGATTTATATTTATTTTTTTATTGGTAGAATTTGCCTCTTCCTTTACAAGTACCTTTACAAGTAGCTACCCGGACACCTCCATAATTAACACAAACCATGTTTTCAAGTCATGTTTTCAAGGAGGAAAATAACAGCCAAAGAAGACGTAAAATGTCATGATGCAAAATGCTGCCATAGTAATAGTGCTTTTTCATTTGCTGTTATTGTCCTTCATCATTTAGTCATTCAGAATGCCTGGGGAGTAGGTGGGGGGAGAGATTTGGATTGTGTTGAAATGCCAAGGTTGGGAGTTTTTGTTGCAGATCAGCCTACAGACTGGAAAGTGAGTTTTGAAAGCCAGAGATCTCAGTAAATGTAAATTACTTGTCAGTTTGCTGGTATTGAACCCTAAGAACCCTATCAGCCCCCCCGCACATACTGTACATTATGATGAGTTTGGGATAACACACTATAAAAACATTACTTCTTTTCCCTTTAATCTTAATTTATTCAGGGAAAGTCAACTGAGCATGCTAAATTCTTTTCCAGTACCCCCCCTGCTTCACATTCAAACATCTGTACACATTCACACCAGGAAACCGCCAAGTATTTAAAGTAACAAGAGATGTCAACTGGTGGCCACTGAACGGCTCAAGTGAAGCAGTTGCAGGCTTCGGTCCTTTGTTACCACAACAATAGTTGTGGAGGGAGGGCGAGAGGACAGCTTTACTCAGTCAGTTTCCCGACCCATGTAGTTGTTAGCTTTTTTCCAATTTGGAGATTTTAACCAGCGATGTTATTTTCAGAATGCTACCTCTTTTGCTATTGTCACATCTTGTAGAGGGAGATTTTTCCTGGTTTTAAAAAAAGGGGGATATGGATATGAATTGGGGTTATATGGGAAGGTGTGTGTGCATGAACTTGGCATCAGCCAGATAAAGGTTTCAGATGTGAGGGGAGGTCAGTTGAAGGGCGTGATAGACGGGGCGAGGGGTGCTGGGGTGAGCAGTGGCCTCTCTTTTAGCTCCAGGGCAGTTGGCAGCCTTGAGTTTGACATTTCAAGTTTAAGAAAACGTTCAGCTGAAAAGTATCAAGCTGTGACCTGTGTGTGTTAAGTCCTATGTATGTACACTCGGGAGAGTGCATCTGCTGTCACTAGGATAAAGTGTGCTAGTCTTGTGGATGAATTTGTGTCATTTGCAAACTGTAATTTGATAAGTCAAATGATCTCACTAGAGTTGTCAGCACATTGTTGTGTAACAACAACAACAACGGCACGATTTTTATCCTTTTGCATTTTTCATCATTACTAAGCCTTTCACTATGTGGAATTACCCACAGGAAATTAACAGTCTCTTGTTTAAGAGGGAAAGTGGTGTAGCGTAAGCACAGAAGAGCTTCCCCGGTTTTTATGAAAAATGAATGCAATTTGTTGGACCACGCCCCCTTGAACAGAGGATGACATTTTGTGTTTTTAATAAGGGGGAGGGGTGTATTGAAAAAGGGGAAAAAATGGCCCGTTAAAAATGTTAGGAATGCAATATTCATTCCTCATCTCCCTCTGAATACATTTAATATTCTATGTTTAGGATGAATTATAGATATTTTAAAAGCAGAGACAAGAGGGAGTGACCCCACCGGACCAGTGCTGCCTTCTTATCCTGATGTTAAGATGGCGAGAAGCAGGACCATGTTAGAGCACGGTCAACTGCACCAAGCATGTGTTACTGTACATGTTTGATGATGAACATGTTCTCTGCAATCTGTCACTATGACTTTTCCATGATGTTTGACTGTAAAAATAAAAGACAGTGTTCCAGAGTTTTCTGTTTCAGTGCTTTTGCAAAAAGCTCTGAAAAATAATCATATCTCTCCTGAAACAACATTTTGCCTTTTTAAAAGCCTGATATAGAATTAAATGTCATAGAATTAAATTTATAGATAATTTATGTGGATATTCTGGCTATATTTGACATTAGTAGAGAGTGGCAGGGAGGAAAGGAGACATATTGCAGCAGATGCTCAAAGCCAAAAGTATTCTACATACATGTCAAGCAATCCTAGCTATAGAGCACCTAAATGTAAGTACATGTCATTAATCTAATCCAGGGGGTTGACTTTCCAATTGTGCAGATATCTCCAGCACAAGGCAAAACATTCAGGGGATTAAAACCCTCATCTCACATGTGCTGGCTGTTAACATATCAGTCTCTTTTAATAAAGTATCAACAGTTTCTTCTGGAGTTTGACCTTGAGACTAGAGGCCTAGAAGTAAAGATGTATTTCGTTTATAGCAGGGTGTCAAGTTAGTTTATCCTTGTTATTCAACACAATGCAAAACAGTGTCAGGTTTCATTTTCTTCTTCTTTTTCTCATTTTTTTTTTCTCAGAGTCCTGATCTGCACCCATTCCAACAGTGCGGCTGACCTTTACATTAAGGACTACCTTCATCCATATGTGGAAGCAGGCAATCCGCACGCCAGACCTCTCAGGTAAGGAGGAGACATGCTTAAAAAAGGTGCGGTGACTAAGACCACACCTTGATGGAGCACACCCCTGCTAAACAGAGATTAAATTCTGTCCCAGCCTCTCACAATGCGTATCTCTCACCCCTCCTTCTGTTAAAATAAAGACACACAAAGTACCTTACTGGGCAAGCCAGCATTGTAGTAGGGTAGCGTGGTAAGACAAGCACCAACGCACATTGATCAAACTCAGAGGTTTAACTTTGAGAGTCTTCTAGAAAGTTTAAAGCCTGGGTTCACCCAAGGCAGCATGGCAAGACACTTGCTCAAATTTGTGTGGTTCTGTTTCAAATGGTGATTCTGCTTGTTGTTGTTATTGTTGTTTCCACCAGTAATGTTGGAACAACATTACCGGTACTTATTCTCCTCTCAACCAGTGATGTATTGACACACACCAGAGGAGCAACAGTGCATTGTTGCCTGGTTATCTGTTCTGCTACCATTACTGAGTTTTCTTTTGCAATCAAGCTAAGATGGCTGCTTTATCTTGTATTAACTAAAGGAATTTGTAGGAATTGTTGTGGTTTTAATCTCTCCACAATTAGGACCTTATTCTCAGCTGCGTCCAACTGTAATAATATTATTGTGGACAACTGGCCTAATACCAGACACCATTAGCATAGTAGTTTTTGATAACACTCAAAGACTTTGTATTTACAAATTGCATTGTAAAATTAGATGACAGCATGCTTTTAATAACATTATTTCAGTTCTGTCAAGTTTGAACAGGATTAGCATCTGATTTTTACATGTTCAGGAATAAAAAAAAAAAAAAAAAAAATCTCCTCCACCTCAACTTGCAGATATTAAACACCAGTCTCATTTAAACTTGACCTTTCCTTGTCTGTGTGGTCACAGGCTGTGGTCTGTCTACCAGCTGAGGCCAGCCCCGCCTGGAGGCATTCACATGATGCTCCCTGATCTGCATATCAACTGGATAAGCCTCATTGTAAAGCCTGCAGTTAGAGTTATCCATCCATATTACAGTGAGATTAGTGAACGCCTGGGCTGTTTTTGCCCCAAAATAGGGAGAGTGGCAAACATCACCAGGACTGGAGAGATATGACCGTTACAGCTGTACAGCTTTTAGGGATACGCCTGGAGACCCACGTTACATCCACATACCTCTCCTGTTCGTACACGGCTAATGGCTATTGTGTCTCAAGGGTGTTGTTTGCACAGCCATGTATTGGTCTATACATACACACCTTTGCTCTTCCTTATGTTGCATCAGTGACTTCTAATCACATTTCAACAACCCCAGAGGTCACAAAGGAAAAAAAAAAGTAATGTCTGTCTGACATCAGCCAGCACCTTGTGTGATGTCGGTGTGTGTGGCTTCGCGTGCGTGTCCAGCCCAGGGACCGTAGGGGTGAACAAATGACTTGTTTCACATGAGTGGAAGGTCTGATACCGAAGGGTTCCAGTATGAATCCTTCCATAATCATCATATTGAATATCCTCTGCTCTCCCTTGGGCTTAGTGGACTCAGTCAAGTGCAAAGAGCCTCTAAGCATCCTTAGGACCCTTAATGTGGAAACCTGACCAATATTTCAGTACAGCAGTCCATAAGGGAAGGGATCTAGTTGGTTATCAGTGATAGTCAGTGAATTTTCTGCAGACCTCAAGTGTAAACAGGATATGTCGAGAACATCATGGTTTTATTTTCTCTCTTCATCTTTCCAGCACAAACATGATAGATAGGAATTACTATTGGTATCAACTACTGAATTTCTGGTATCGTGACAGTTTGAGCAATATAGGATATTATCTTTGCAATAAAAACACAAAGTTGATTTTGGTGAATTTTCATAATTGAGAAAAAAGCTTAAAAAAGCCGTCCAGCTTGCTAACCTACAGTTGAATTCCTGATCTATTTTGAATATCCGCAAGGGTAGACTGCATCTTTCCAGTCATTCCAAATCTTATACCCATCACCATGACTAAAGGCCTGGCTTGCCCATTGTGTACCCAACCAAAAAAATTAAGTCATATTAGTGGAAATGCAATGGATTCCAAACTAGGGCCGTTTTAAGAGTACTAAGCATATTTTGACGATTATCTGGACAGTATTATGAACCACAATTGTTTTGGCATAATTGTGAGATGAAGTTTTTGTATCATCCCATGTCTATTTTCCACAAATTAACATAACAAATAAATGTTGTTTGACAACGTAAGAGTATCAAAGGGTGGACTTTCCTGTAACCAGCAGAGAGGGAGTTAGGCCTAGTCTTTTGGCTTCCCAGTCCCAATACAGAGACAGCGGTAATCATAATGCCCAAAATGGGGACAAGCATCACTGTTATACAGATGATGTAACTGTTTCCTCTCTCACTTTCCTCTCTCCTCTTTTTAGTTCTTTCTGTCCTCTGCCTCTTCAGCCGCTAGACCTTTACTAATATGTTCTTATCCAACTCAATGCTATGGAAAGAATTGTTCATGTTCCATACATCTCTTCCTCTGGCTCTCTCACTCTCCAGGGTATACTTCAGGAACCGCTGGGTGAAGACGGTGCACCCGGTGGTTCAGCAGTACTGTCTCATTTCCGGCACACAGTTCACTTTCCAGATGCCCAAGAGGGAGGACATCCTCAGGCACCGCGTGGTGGTGGTCACCCTCAGCACCTCCCAGTACCTCTGCCAGCTTGACTTGGAGCCTGGTGAGTCAGATGGATGGATAGTTGGAAAACTCCCTGCACAGTGAGGCTGACTAGTGTGGTGGTGGTGGCCATCACATTGTCACCTCTTCTTCAGCCAACAAGCAGAACAGATGTATAGCAGTACCAGAAGTATTTCTAAAGAAGTATTTCTGCACCATCCAGCAGCCTCCCTGAATAAAATATACAACACAGAGAACAAATATCCCATTAAAATAGGCTGTACTTAGATGAAACAACATCCAGGCCTTACCTGTTTTAAAGGAATACGTCATGCCGACTTTCAACCAGCTTTGAATCATTATAGTGTCAGTGGTATATGCAAATGAACCGTGTATACACTTCTTGATTGTTGCTTGCACCTAGAGCTCCCCGTTCATTTGCCAGCTCTAGCAAACTACAGATTGTACCTCCCCATTTTGTGTTAGACGCCTGAGCAGAGTGTAAATATACTGACAGCATTTTGTTAACACGGCAACTTTCAATGAGAAAACATACAATCCACATTTTTCATTAGGCCTGTTCAAGACTAGCTTTGCACTTATTCACTGCCCCAGTTTGTTACCCGATGGTGCTATCTACGCAGTGCATTGTGGTTGCTGTAGTTTTTTTTTTTCATCTTTTAAGCCAAAGGGAAGTTCCACAGCCCATTTTCTCTGTTTTCTATGATCATGGACCACAAATGTAAAATTATTTGCACCTTTCTACTGCACAGAGCAGCACAGTTTTATGAAAAGACCATCTTTCCAGCGGTGAATTATTCCTTTAATTTTGTCTTTGTAGAAGCAATGCTGATGGTCAGAGTGTGAGCGTTAAGTCTGTGCAGACTGATATGTTCACTGCCAAGTGTGATTTATTTTATCTATCATTACACGTAGCCTTACAGCGCCTGTTAGGACACGCATGCAAGCTCAGAGACACAAACACAAGCAGAATAATATGCACTCAACATGTACACACATTCAAAAGTATACAAACTTATGCAGAGCCCACAGATGCCTATATTTTGGTCATCCCCAATGACGTTGATATCTGGTCTTGGCAGGAGCCAGCCACCCAAAGAGGGATAGAACTCATTTAAGTTGTGTAAAAAGACATGGAAAACAAACCAATTTGTCAGCACAGGCTAATAACCGACTCTAATGTGTCAGCAGAGGGGGCTTTGTCTGTTGCTAAGGAACACCATCTGCCTGTTTCTAATGTACTTTACATCATTAGCCCTCCTCCCCACGTTTCATCTATTGCGCTCTCCTGGCGTTCAACAGTGATGAAAATCGCCAGGAAATGAGGCAATTGGGAGCCAGCTAGTCTACTTAGTAGCGATAACAAATCTCCCACCCCAAACATGCAGGTGCCCCAAGGAGGATGGCGAGGTTGTTATCTTTTTTATGTCTAGTCTGTTGATTCTCCTCTTTCTTTATGGCTTAGATGTGGAATCTAGCAGGTGGAAAAGGCGATGGCGCGTCCCTGAGTGTGTGTGTGTCTGTATGTGTTTGTGGTGGGCAGAGAAACTGTAAAACCCCTTCACGCTCATGCCAAATGTGGCTCGGTGGTCAGCACTGTTGCCTCACAGAAAAAATGTCAAAAATGTGTGATTGCCAGCCCTGGTCCATTCTTTTCCA
>OMLB01016562.1:41743-58584 GCA_900302555.1 Myripristis jacobus
TCCATTCTTTTCCATAGGTATGGATGTGAGCCTGTTAGACTGGGTGTTTTCCCTGCCATAACCCAGTGCATGCTGGGATAGGCTCTCTGAAATGGAGCAAGTAAAAAAAACAACTAATGTAACTATGAATTTTCCCAGTTCATCCCCTGAAGACAGCAATTGACAACATTTTTTTTTTTTTTTTATATATATAAGGGAGTCTCATCACCTTGTACTACCATCAAGAGCAGTCACCTCTCTTTACACTCAGTGAGAAGTCAATTTTATCATCCTCATTAAAAAAAACCAAAAAAAAAAACAGTAACTGGTTATGCATCAAATGTAATATTGTTTTGTTCACTGTCATGCACACTTCTACCACAGAATAAAACAGAAAAAGAAACTCAACGTTTTAGTCATGGGAAGTCATGGAAAAGTCAGGGACTTTTACATTTGAAATGAGTGGGACCTTCTCCATGTCACTTTTAATGCCCTCCCTCTCTGATCTTGTTCACCTCTGCTGATTATTCCTCCCTCCTTTCTTGTCCCACTGTTCTGTCCAAATTCTACAGCCATCCTTAGCCCAATGACAGATAGCAGGTACAGAAATGTAATTTGGACCTCTGGTTCATAGAAACGTCCCCCCAGGGTGGGCAGCCAGGTCCCTAGTGAACCATTAAGTACCACATTCCTTCATGTCTGCCTCTCTGTCTGTCTGCTCCAGCTCATAAAGCCCATCTCTTGCCTCCCTCCTAATCTCTATTTCCCTGTCTCGGGAAACATTCCCATTTCTAATGAGCCATGTACATCATTTCTGAGCATTATTCAGCTGTTACTTATTCATGAGGATCGAAGTAAAACAGTGGGTAGGTATGGCGCAGTTGGCCTGCCGTGAGCTGCAATGTATGGGAGAGGTCAGCAAAAGTGGGTGTCCTCAATAATTAACTATAGGGGGTTGAATGTACAGCATGTTCATGTAATTGCAGGTTTCTCAGCTGCATTTTATAGTAATAATCCATGCAGTGACAGAAAAAATGAAGAAAAAAAATACAACAGGCTCGCAGTTTTTGTAAAGATTTTCCTCTCCTGTTTTTTTTTTTTTTTTTTGTCACAGCTATAGTGTCAGGTTCGCTGTAATAGTTCAGTGCTCTGAGCAAATTCAAGTGCATTATTGTACTTGAACATTGTACATCACAATTGCTCTGAGAATAGAAGGAAAGATGAGCTTGAATTAACAATGTGAGTCAGTGGCAGTGCTAGTCAGATGTAGCACTGCTTACACAATATTGGGGGAGAGCACAATGAAAAACTGTAGTGATAAAATATGATTGTAGTGAGGCAGATTTCATTGGCACACTGTGTAATTTAGTGGGATCATTGTGTCTTTATTTTTTTAATTGCCAGCATGCTAAGACAAACTGATAGTTTTGTATATAGACTGTCCTGAAATTGAGCCCACAGTGCAGTAGTCTTCTGCTTTCCAAGATTTTCAAAATCCCTAACCCTTTTTGATGGGAGGATCTTTGGAGTACCCTGTGGTTGAGTGCATCACTAAAAACCCCAAAGTAATTTCTCACTTTGTGGAGTCTGGAAAAAAAGGAACAAAATGACACTTTGCATGAATATGTACATGAAAACACAGGCCATTGTAACATAGAAATATAATTTTTATCAGGACTGAAGCATATCTATCAGCTTGGTGTACACAGTTCAAAGGGAACACTGGTTTTAGGCTTTATAATTGGAAAAAATCAATACTTGTTGCAGGCATCTGTTCAAAGGCAGATGCTAAGCAGAGAATGTTGCCTTAGATCCCAACACTCCACCTCTTTCTCTTGCCAGCTCATGTTTGTGCTGTTTGTTTACTTTCTGACAGCCCCACAGTTTAATTTTTTTTTTTTTTCAAGCATCACATTTCATATCTGCACACACTTTCCTGTGGAAATGGTGTTGGGGCTTCAGAGGCTGTTCGCTGGTTGTTATTCAGCCTCTCTCTCTCTTTGCCGCTCCCTGCTCCAGCACTCATTTGCCATGCTGTTTCATCCCTCCCCTCATACTGCCGAGCACCGTTTGAGCTCTTTAAATCAGGGTTATGCTACTGTTCCAGCCCTTTCAAAATGTCCACAAAACCCTGGCTTTGGTCTACAGGGCTGGTTGAAAGAATAAGAGAGAAAAGAAGGAAGATTGAGAGGAACGTGCAGGATTGACAGGTGCATGGTTTTAACGCTCTTTGTGAACAACATAGTATTCATTAATGTGGCAGCATGAATGCCATTACCAGCGTAAAATAACGATGATGAGAGGAGTTACCTCATCGTTCAGTCATTCAATTACCAGGGATTTTTGGGGAGTATTTTCCTGCCCACTATGAGGACCAAATTAATTACAATATTATAGCTTTTTGCATCCTCTCCACTGTCACCAGATTCAGGTTGGGTGATATTTTGGCCTGAATTTCAGACATTTGGGGTCGACATCTGTGCACCTTCGGTTTTATATGGATTACATTAATTACATAAGTCACTGTAGTTGGGAAGATTTTATGGCACTTACAGAAACATAAGTTGTCGTCAACTTGCGTAACGTTATCTTCACTTCACCTGTCTTTCCTCTGCTCTGCTGTGTGTGTGTGTGTGTGTGTGTACGGGCTAAGCCCCGCCTGTGGTGTAAGTCAGAGAGCAGAGGAGGGAAACTAGTGCGACTGTAAATGACAGCAAAACGCACTAGACTCTTACACTGAGCTGAAATGAAAGGATTGCACATAAATTAGCTAAATAACATGAATAAAATATTTTGTTTCTTTCAGGGGGGTCGGGGTCCCACAGGGATGCAACACACACACACACACACACACACCCTACTACCACCAAGGCAATGGTAGGGGAAACGCTGACATAAGGGGTGCTAAAATTTGCATAAATTGTGAATTAATTCATGTTAAGTAATACTTGTTTTTCTAATGTTGTTTTCCTGTGTGTTTTGGCAGGACTGTTCACGCACATCCTTTTGGATGAGGCGGCCCAGGCCATGGAGTGTGAAACCATCATGCCTTTTGCTCTGGCTAGCAAGACCACCCGCATCGTGCTGGCTGGGGACCACATGCAGGTCAGAACCCCACTGTCAAGAATGACAGCGACAAAATGACCGCTTCAATTCAATTTCGACTTGATTAGCATACTTCATTCGGTCAGTCTTTGCAATACGACAGACTTGGAGAATTTCTTAGTATTCTGTCCTTACTGCAGTATGGCCACAGATACTGGCTGTGACATCAAGTAAAAGTTACAACTCTATTTGCATTTAACTGCGGATTAGACTCCATTCTTACCTAGCACACAAAACAACAGAAGGCAGCCATGGTTTTCACGACCACTTCAGCCCCAGATAACACGAACATACTCATGTCCGTCAAGCTTTCTAATCCGACAGTTGGAATTAAAGCCTCATTTCCACTTTCCCTGGTTTTAAGATACACTGCACAGGATTACCAATGGGTAGTGGATAAAGATGAGGCAGGAGTCTGCCGTGCAATAATTGTTTTAATTACCCAGTCTCTGCTATTTCTTGGCGCAAAGCTAGAAGGAAGAATTAACACAGTCTCCCCCCGTTGCTGTCACTCAGTTTCTGTGCCTCCCTCCATACATCTGCTAAATTTCAGTCACTCTGTGGCCCAAAGACAGACAGCTACTTTCTTTGTCCCGTTTTTCCTGTCGTCTTCAGCTCAGTCTCCTCTCTGCTCTCAGTGCAGTGGTTTAGTTTTTCCACTGAGCAGTGGAAGAAACTGCTGAATACTGAATGAAGGCCAAGGCCTCTATTGACCATCTGCTCTCTTATTGACTGTGAGGGACCTCATTAAAGCAATCTGACCCTTTCTCACTAGCAGGCTCAAATTAAGATTCAAACCAAAGATAAATTGCTGTCAAGTACACAGCGAGAGGGGACAAGGTAGTCGAGGCTTTGTATGAGTTTGTGTCTTTGTGTTTGAGCACATTTGCGTGAATGTGTGATCACGTCTGAATGAAAGGACACTTGAATGATGTCTTTGATACGAATTTGAAGTGATGGTCTTACATTAAATTAGGCTCACAACTGCAAGCAGAAGCAGTACATATTGAAATGGCTATGAGTGCTTCACTGGTTGGAAGTATCATTGATTTATACTTTTTTTACTCCCATATAAGAAACCTTTTTCAAATCCCCTGTAAGATGAGATATGAAATGCTTTTCATGGTTTGGTTAATCTAATTCTATTCTGCCTTGGCTTGCCACGGGTTAACTATATATCCACGTAATCAAATTCACTGCACTCACCTTAACTGTGATTGAATTTCAGTATGTCATGGCTTGCCGTTGATTATGGATTAATTACTTTCCTTACCTACAGAGAACGGTGTGTCCTTTTGAATGCAATGCTGAACATTGGCAATTTGCAAGTGTTTGTAGTCTGCTACAAAATACTAGGTAGTTTCACACCTCTCAGATTAAAAAGATTCAAATTATTATACAAATTTATGAGTAGACGCTACTCATATATGCAGGGTTGGAGCAAATAGTAGAATTTTGAATTTCTCTTTTGTTTTCTGTCAGACTGGGTGCTATTGGTTCATGCATCCTAGTTCTCTATAATGTGATTTGAACCTGACAAGTTGATGAAAAAGGAGATTTTAAAAAAACATTTAAAGGTCCTCTGGGCAAGAACAAATCTTCCCAAGTGAGGAACACTGAATATTAACTTTGACACCACCAGCATTTGTATGTTTGCCGCAATGTGATCATTAAAATGACAGAGCTGGTTTGAAATTCTATTATTTCACAGCTCCACAGCTTATCAGTTCCTTTCATTAATGCCTGCACGGAGCTTTTCCATCTAAGTCTGAGCACTGAAGAAGGGGAGGTACGCAGGCATGTGTTTCCCAGTAGATGGAAAAATAGGCACAGGAAAACATAGAGGCAGAGCATTCATATTTTTTGTTCTCCTGGTGACCACAAAAGAAGGTGGTTTGCTAGACCGTTGTTGTTTGGATCTCAAACACCGGGAGAAGGGACAATACAGAGGCGCTGCCTGCGTGTTTTCAGTTGTGTGGCTGTTGAAAAACTGTGTGGGCCTGCTTCAACACAGAAAACTGATCAGGAATCAATAAAGAGTTGGACAGTTAGGCAGAACAATTAATAATGGCATTGATATCAATAAAATCTTGGCAATTCCATCCCTACAGTTTACCATTCTGTGTTTGGAAACTTAACCTTGCATTCTCTCTCTCCCTCTCTCTCTCTCTCTCTCTCTCTCTCTCTGCCCACAGCTCAGTCCCTTTGTCTACAGTGAGTTTGCACGGGAGCGAAACCTGCACGTGTCGCTGCTTGACCGACTGTACGAGCACTATCCACCTGAGTTCCCCTGTCGCATCCTGCTCTGTGAAAATTACCGCTCCCATGAAGCTATCATCAAGTACGTGTGAGCCCTCAGCATCACCTCATGCTGAGAAGGCGTGGGAGAAGAGGCTGAAAGGTTGCAGAAAGATGTGAGACTAGAGAGGGAGGTGGGAGGAAGGAGGCAGGAAGCCAAGGGGAGAGGTTGAGGAGATGAGATGGCAGACAAGGGTAGTCCTGAGAGGAGGATGACAAAGAGGCAGAGGAGGCAAGGTTAGGTGAAAGAGAACAGGTAAGGGAGAAGATGATCATGAGGGAGAAACATTTTTTTCCTTTGTCCTTAACAGTTGTACAAGTAAGATCAATTCAGCAAACTTGCTCTTTTCCAGCAATGCATTGCTTCACTTTCCTAATGAACCACACATTCATATTTGTCGTGAAAGAATTGGTCACTTAATTCATTTGGTGATCAACAGAAAATTAATTGACTATGATTTTGATAATCAGTTAATTGTTTTACTTACCTCAAACATGCTGATTACAGCAAAGCATAGCACCTTTCTCCCTTCATATCGGTGTAAAATTACAGCTTTTTGGCTGCTGGTCAGAATAAGGTAGCAGTTGTAAGACATTACTTTAGGATATGGTAACTTTGTCATTTTTTGACACCTTATAGGCTAAAGGACAAATTGATTAATTAAAAAAAATGAGTTTATCAACTAATTATCAATGAAAAATACTAGTTGCAACACTAATTTACATCTGGGAGCTGCTCAGTACGACCAGGAGACTTTAGGAGCTGTACTGAGTCGGTCAGGATTATAGCGCCTTGCTTAAGGGCTCCTCAGCAGTTGTTCATGAAGGAGGTGAGAGCATTACACTTTCGCTCTCTGTATACATATTTTTCTAGTCTGGCAAGGGATTTTAACTGGCAACCTTATGATTACACACATCCTTTTCTGACCTGATTCTGCTGCCGCGTCCAGTGGTAGAAAGAGAAAGGTGCAGAGTGAGTGTGATTACAAGCAGCCAGAAAATGACACATCTCAGTCTAATCACCCAGCAGCTGTTATATGCTGACACCACAAAGAGGCAGTTTTTTGGTGTAGGAAATGAAATTCTCGAGAGGCTTCCATAACAATGCAGAACACTCACAGCAGCATTTGGAAGTTTTCAAGTTCAGTTTATTGACAAAACCCACATGCAATCCTATTTACTGGCAGCAGAAATAGTGGTAGAAATGTCTGATATTTGCCCAAAATTCGGTGGTATGAAGCATATTTTTTGTTTTCATTCCAGACAGTGCTTTTGAATCTCATCACCCAGTGCCGCTTTCTGATGCTCAAAATTGGATTCTTTGGTTTTCCTGAGGTTTAAATGATTTCTATGTGCCGATACTTGTTCTATCAAAATTGTTCTTACTCTCTTCCTGCTCCTGTTCTTCTCCTCTTCTGCTTTCCTGTTCTTTCCTGTCACTCCTCCAATCGTGTCCTTTTCCTCCACTCCCACTCCCACATCTTTGTGACTTCCATCTTTTATTTCCTCCTCTTCTCTTCTTGTTTCTCCACCCTCAGCTACACGTCAGAGTTGTTTTATGATGGGAAGTTGATGGCGAGTGGGAAGCAGCCTTCCCATAAAGACTTCTACCCTCTGACCTTCTTCACTGCCAGAGGAGAGGATGTCCAGGAAAAGAACAGCACTGCCTACTACAACAACGCTGAGGTATTGATCAAAGTAATCTTAGTCTCATTTGCCATATCTATCTATCTATATCTATCTATCTATCTCTATATAGATATAGATATAGATAGATAGAGATAGAGATATACATATATAGCTACATAAGTTGAGTTTGGTTGACACAACTCAGCTATGTACTTACTTAGCCTCATCAGGATGAATTAGTCCTTCTTGTCTGAATCATAATTGAAGATGAGACCCATGCACTTAATTAGCCGGCCATTCAAGGACTGAATGTGACGCATGATTCACTGACAGTCCTAGCCCATGATTGGTTCCTCTCTGGTTTCACTTGGTCGTTGTTATTGGTCGTGCCTGACCCCTAACCCTTTGCTGACAGATTTCAACCAATTACACTGTGGATGTTTTCTGGTTTTGTTCTCAAACTGTCAGCAGTGCCAGATGAATTACCTCTACTCCCTTGGAGAGGGCACCCATGTCAAAATGCTAACAACATTATCCTAATCTGGTGGAATTAAAATGCCTTGAAGAAAAGTGTGTCCATTTGTTTGTCTGTTGGAAGTCTCTTTGACGGGCTTAGCTTCAAGTGGAAGACAATAGTTTCATGACAGTTCAAAGTCCCCGGCAACAGGCTAAACCTCTGAAGAAAAATAGGAAAACAGTTCAACTGACACGTAACACAACAACATGGATTCAGAACATCAATCGCTGGCTTTAATAACTAATATCCAGGCCAGGTTTAATATTTTGTCACACTAACACGAGACACAAAGGTACCTCTATAAGAGACTAAAGCACACCAAGGAATTGAATGAAATTTAATGAAGCTTTGTCATTGCTATTGTGATAAAATTGAAGATAGCAAGGTCCTATGACCAAATTGCTTTCACCTTTTGAACAGAACTTAATAAATGACGTTAATATAATGTTTTTTTATGTTTTCTGTGGCACTTATTTTTGTCCTATTTGAGCACAGTTTCAAGACTGAGGTTACTCCATAGTAGAGTGATGTACATTAGGCTTCAGACATGAGGGGAAAAATGAAGAACTTAACGCATTTGAAATGCACAGTGTGTGTCAAATGCCACTAGATAAGAGATGATAAAATTAAGGACTTCTTTCAAAGATATGAAAACTACGCTAAACTGTTCTCAATTGGCTGCAATAAAGCCAACTATTTGCATAAATATAGCAAGTTCTTGTTTTACAAACTCATTTGGTTGCCTTGCATCTTGCTACATATCTAGCATTCAGGCATTTCCTTTGGGTTTCACAAATTGGATAATGCATCACTCTCTCTTTTCTGTAATCCAGGTACTGCACTGTGTTTCACCATGTTTCACAGCACAGCCACGATCAAAAAGCCATAGCTTTTATCCTCTGGTTTGAAATCCTTAGTCCATAAAACACAAAATGTGTTCTTGGTTCCCCAAGTGAAGATTTTTGTCCCCCGTGATAATGTCGTTGCTACACACAGAGTCTCAGACACTGCTAATTAAATTTTGAAAAGTATCAGTGGAGTGATGCATCTAACCACTGCAATCTGGCATTTTTGAAATCTCACACAAGGACGCTGCTACAGTCCAAGTCAAGTAAGGTGATGTGCTACACACTGGGCCTGAGCAGGACTGCATTATTCGTAGGGAACTATGCTATAAGTTTGCTGTTTTGTGGTCTTAGTGTGACATGTTGGTTCCTTCGCTTCTTACTTGCTGGACCAGAGATCATGAGACCAGTGCATGGAAATGTAGTGGTATTGCCTTAATCTGGGTGGAAAAGAAAGTCCCTGACACCATTTTCCAGTTTTTTTTGGATCAGTTGTTTGAGTTCATGGTGCTAGAGAGCATGTATGTAAGCCTCATTGTCAATTATATTCTCCTCATGTTTCTCATCCCCTTCTCCAGGTGTTTGAAATTGTGGAGCGAGTTGAAGAGATGCGAAAGAAGTGGCCAGTGGCCTGGGGCAAGCTGGATGAAGGCAGCATCGGTGTGGTGTCGCCATACGCTGACCAGGTGTTCCGTATCCGAGCAGAGCTCCGAAAGAAGAGGATGCACGAAGTCAGTGTGGAGAGGGTCCTCAATGTCCAAGGTGAGAGAAAGTGCCAGAAATGGGATCATGCTGTGTCAAAAATGAAGAATTACTTGTGTGGGTTTATCGGAGTAGGTTCTATCTGAATGCTGATTGTTGCTCAGTGTCAGCCTTCCACAGATGCATCAGTATTTGTGTTTGCTCTGTTGATAATCTAGCAGCAGCCCAAACAGTTGAGATTTTGATACAGTAACTCGTGGTTATGCAGGTTTTCACATCACTCTAGGTCTAGGAATATGAATTTAATTTTAAACAGCATCCCCAAAAGCAAGACGTGTGATAGAAACCTGGTTGAGAATTCCAGTTGGGTTTAATTTTATGCATAAACCCTTCATCCAGTCAGGCCTCAGTGCAGAGGAAGTATGTTCTGGGGCTCTCAGGTCTTCTCTTCCCAGTCTGTCCTCCATTCCACTCAGACCCCAGTAGTAGCTCCCAGTGGCATTGAATCCAGCTGCTTCCCACAGCTCATTAACTCCCTCATTAATCACACACATGTAATGCATGCACACACACGCACACACAGGCTAACTACTCTCTAGTTAGTGCTTGGATTTTGAATTCAACACACAGATGGATGATGTGTGTTTATGTGGGTTACTATAAGACCCTGGGGTCTAGTATAGACAAAACAAAATGATCATAAGGAACCATTCTTTCTATTTAGTGAATTTTACCCATTGGATCATGAGGTGTTTTATAGTTGAGATGACCTGTGCATCCTCACTACAAATGAATCACCACCAGCAACTTGGCCGTTGTCTTTATCTGTAGCAGCACAGGTGTAGACATTAGAGCACAGTGAGCACAGCCGGGCCTTAGAAATGGCACTCAAATGGTTTCAGTTTCCACTGAAATCAAATGTCGTGGTGCCTAACAGGGAAATTAAGTTCCGTCAGAGTTTAGCTTTCATAGTGATCTTATGGCTCATTTCTTAATGAAAGAGCAACGTGGCATCAAATGAGTCAACTATGAATCAGATGATTGCAGCACTTCTGCTAATAGCCCATAATAGCTCCTTGGGTGTTATTTAGAAAAGTTGAGTCTGCTGCCAGCGCTGTTCCTCCCCCAGTGTTTCCAAATGAGTGAAACTGAAAAGTTAAATCAAAGTTTAAAAGGTAGTTTCTACTTAATTTTATCATATTTTTCTCTAGTAGAACATATTTTCTTGTATTTACCATTTGTGACTGACTCACCACTTATGTATAGAGCATACGTTATCTCCCTGGAAAGAAAATCAAATGATTTAAAACACACAGCAAAAATATCAGTAATTACTAGGCTGAAAATGTAGAAAAATTGGCAAGTTTTAAAAAAGAAGTTAGCTTATATAAGGATCTTCAGTGTGTGGCCTGATTGATTTATCATTTCTCGGTTTTAGGCAAACAGTTCCGGGTGCTGTTTCTGAGCACAGTGCGGACGCGGCATACCTGCAAGCACAAGCAGACGGCCATAAAGCGCAAAGAGCAGCTTGTTGAGGACTCAACGGAGGACCTGGACTATGGCTTCCTGTCCAACTACAAGCTACTCAACACAGCCATCACCAGAGCCCAGTCCTTAGTTGCTGTGGTGGGAGACCCCATAGCCCTGTGCTCTGTCGGGCGCTGCAGGTAAATAAGGTTTAAAGTGATAATTATGTGTTAAAGTACAAGCAATGCAATGACTGGAAGCGTTCTATTTTTCTTAGTTTGTTCTCTCCCCCTTCAGTACAGGAATACTGTTTTGTCTTGAATGTCTGACATGAAGTTTTAAAAGTATGCCTCACAGAAGGAAGACTCCTAAAACTGTAGCCATTTCTGTTGAATGAACCTGATCAGCATACTTCAGCAAATAGCAGCAGAAATAATAACCTCTTAATGCAGTGTAATCCAAGTTTTGACTTTCCATACACATGTTCAGTACTAAACCAATCTACTTTTGCTAAACCATCACTAGATTACCCACTTCTGGAAATGGTAACACGCAGGAGCTCCTGTACAATATTCATCTGACTCACACATTAACAGAAATGAAGACCCGCCTCCATCTTGTTCATTAGCCTGGAGTGCTGCTCACCCATTGGCTACACTGTTGCTCTAGCCAGTGTAGTGGCTGCAAAGTGATTAATCAAACTATTCTCAAAGACAGATTATTTGCCTCATGGCCTTGGACCCCATTAATGGCCACCTGTGATATATCATGTTACTGTTGTAGCTTTGGGAGCCTGAGTCAGTCTATTTCGAGTGAGTAAACTATCTTAGAGGGTGCGGTAAATATGATTGTAAATGTCACGTTGTCCAGTTAATAGACTATTATCTCCTTGCAATTTTTTGCACAAGGATATTTTTGTTTAAATAAAACACAAAATCTCATGGCTTGACTTATCGTCCATATAAAGGAGGTGCCAATGTAGGAGATAAGTTGTTACTTTTGTTATCATTCCTTTTCTGTTAACTTTCCTTTTGTTATGAAGGGTGTGAAGTGTAGTGTTCATCACTCATTTATCTTCCTATTGGGTCAGGGGTCGTCAACATAGTTGCACGCAGTCATGAGGGGAAGTATAATTGGCTGTCACCGCAAAGGTCCCCCAGCTTCTCAGATGCTTGCACATACTATAGGTCCTAGTTGTCTATTTTAGTTTCTTATTTATGGCACGAACTCACACTCACATAACAATACCACTGTGCTGAGGTCAGTGACACTACCTTAAACTCCCACTCTCAATAGCAACACCCCCCACCATCCAACGTGCCTCCCCACCTCTCATCTCCATGGTAACGGTTTGTTTTCCCTCAGCTCGTCGTGGCAGTGTGTCAGGCCTTTTTCCGTGGCGGGTTGTTTAGAAATGTCAGCCTGCACAGACAGAGCAATTAAATTGATGTGTCTAAAAAGGATGCATTGTTGTTTGCCCAGCACTGACAGAGACTGACCTCCTAGAGAGAAGAGAGACATGCACATACACACACAATGTTGGCAAGACGAGACGCCACTTGCTTTGATAGAGTGTGCCACTTAGGTCTTTGGGGTTCCAATAATCCATGGGGCGGCGTGTTTGTTTTATTGTTTAATTCTGTAAAAAAAATAATAAGCCGAACACACATTATAGCCGTGCTTCTGGGCATGTTTATTGTCTTAACCGCTAATACATTTATGGACATGGCGGCCTGTATATGTTGAGGGTGATCTCACCTCAGGGGCACACTCTAAGCATCCCTTATTGGAGGCTGATTAATTACCAAGTAGTAAAAATAGATCTCACAAGTCACTGCAGATTAGTTAGAATAAAGAGACACGCACAAGGGAAGACGACAAATGCCACTTGAGTCATAATGCAGTTCTTTCAGTGTCCTCCTGTCTGTTCGGTTGGAGGCAGAGTGTCTGGTGCCCCATGCATACAATAGCATAGTAATTGGTTTTTCATCTGTGTGTCCATTTTCAGGGTAGAAATTGTGCTTTTTCTTGACATTTTATGTTACACTTTTTGTTTTAATAGGTCCCTGAAAGACGTCATTCTCTTCGTGTGAAATGCAAAACCTTTTATGTTGTTCCTACAGACTAACCTGCTACATTGTTGGACTAACAATCAAGTCATGCCACATTTATTTGTGATGTGCTTTTAACAAAACAAGTATGTCAGAGTGCTTCACAAGGACACAATAAATATATTCAGTGTAGAGGAACCAAAGAAATCAAACATGGACTCCCAATTCCTAATTTATTTTCACTCATAGTCTTGTATGAATTTAAAATTTTCCCAGAAAACATGACCGTTTGATTACATTATCAGTCAGCAAATAACCTGAGTTGGAAACTGAACTCAAGCTAAATAGCGATAACATTAGCACAACTCTTTGGAGTTAACCGGTGGAGTTTTCTAAAGTCATGAATAACCCTTTCTTCACTCCTCTACCGAACCACCCAGAAAGCACCAGTGCTCTCATTTTTAAAATCTGACCACTTTGTAGCTTGCACATAGACACACAAAATTCCCTTTTTATAGATTTTTTTTTTTTGTTTTAATTTTTTTTTTTTTTATTATTATTATTATTTTTTTTTTTTTTTAGGTTCTTAGTATTTGCGTATCTCATGAGTATGTTTTTCTCTAGCTCTGCCCGGTCTCATACGTATTGACAAGAGGTTGTTTTGTTTTCCCCAAAGCAGTCCTGTCAGACATCCTGTCCCCCATCCCTGTCTGCCCACAGCCACAGACTCCACCAGCTCAGAATGATAATTAGATCAGGGTTCCCAAACACACATTGAAAACAAATTACACTCAGTATCCACTTTATTAGGTACAGCTTCCCATACGCACAAATGACACTCTTCTTTAAGATCGGGTGTGACGTGCAGACAGGATAGAAAATTTGGGAAAATATGGGAAAAAAATTGTGAAAAATAAGTGGCTTTGAACATGCCATGATCATTCATGCCAGAGATAGACATTCCAGTATCTGAGAAGTAGCCATGCTTTGCTGTCATAAGCGAGTGCCTAATAAAGAAAAAATTTAAGAAAAAACATGTGGCTATGTGAAAACCATTTCTTGATCAGAGAGGAGAGTCAAGGGGAAAGGGCAGGACTCATTCAAGCTAACAGCCAGGCCACAGCTTTACAAAAAAGCAGTACATCAAAGTAAGGAAAGTTGGAACTCAGGCTTTCCAGCTGCTTAGTAAGAATGATCAAATGGAACAGCCCTTTCAGTCAAAGTTAGTCACAAAGTAGGTGAAGTCTTCTCAACCCCCAATTCATGAGTGGACATCAAGGCAACATGGCTGCCCACACTGTCAGCAGCAAATATAATATTATGATGTTCACTATGGTCTACTTTTAATCAGACCTTAATGATTTATTTTCAGCATTGTAGGTCGCTCTTAGGTCGATCAGCATGCTGACACGGTAGTTAAAGTTGACTGTAATTGTTTTCAACATTTGCATCAGCAAGCATCCATGTTTTCCTACCTTGTATCTCAAATGCACATATTTTGGAAATAGGGAAATCGTGCATTTCCAACTTCCGACCCCCTGCATAATAACTGAATGCATGAATTAAAACACGCAAGTCATCAAACTGCAAAACTGATGGGCACTAGCAGCAGAAGACTGTGCTTGATCTCTTTTGTCACTCTTGCCAGCTAAGAACAAGGTGTTTTTTTTTTTTTTCTTATGGAGCCAACATTATTGTGTCTTACTCTTCCCTTTTTTAAATGAATACTTGCAGGTTAATGCACAGTGCAACAAAGCAAGATGGTTCCAGGAATGTGACGGTGATTTTATTTCAGTCCTCAGATCTCAAACCATTAGAGTCCTTGGATGCCATCATTTCAGCATGGACCAAGATCCCTTTGGAACATTTTGTACCTAATAAAGTGGCTTCAGATTGTGCATACAATCATATTCTCTTGTACAAGGACATAAAGTCAGTGCATACGTGCATCAGGACACAAACATGCACTTACTTTACACTTAAAGTAATGAGCATAGTCTCTCTATTCTCCTCACACAAACACACACACACACACACACACTGACTTGAACACGCGCACATGCACTCAGTTATTTGAATAAGCCCGCAAGGCAAAAGTTATTCAGAGATGTCATCCTCTCAGTGCCGGCAGAACATGCTAATGTTTCATTCATTTACTGTACAGTCATTTCTGTTAGAGCGGAATTTGAGATCCACTTATCTTGTTATGTGAGTAAACAGACACACTCGCATGCACACACATACACACACAGATGTCAAAATTAAGCTATTAAAAGCATGCCTCCACAACTGAATGAATTTTCTTCTCGACTGAAAAAGCATATCAGTTAATCCCTCTGGAGAGCTGCAGTGCACGGTACCTCAATAGAGCTTGAAATGTACTATGATTTATTAATGGGATGCTACATGATTTTAAAGCACGTCTGTCTTATCTGTAGCTTCTGCTAATTCAAAGGTCTTTTGAGTTGCCACAACACTTAATGAATTTGAATAGTTATAGATACAGAGACCTGTTGCTGGTGTTTTCTTAAGGCACCGAGGCACAATTGCAGCAGCATTTTGTTGACATTTGTGTTTTATTTGTGGAGATTGAGTGGAAAGATGTTAACTGATATGTTGAAATAAATGTGAGCGCAGCAGAAACTGACAATACCACCAGCAACTTTTTATGTGCTGCTCTTACTAGCACAGTTTTAGATTAAAACGTAATTTTTTCACATAGACAAAGCAAGTTCAAGAATAAATAGTTAAGCCATATTCCTGTGCCAGACTGGACATTTGAAGAGACTTTTTTATATTTAAAAAATATTATGTCCATGAGGATGAGATGTAGCCATTGTATTTGTAGTTCTCAGGTCTGTGAGGAGGGATTAGACCAAATCTTTCCAGACTAGTAACTAATGTCCTGACTTATTCAGGTAGCTATTTATCTCTTAGAAGAGTTTGTGTGCCACAACTAGCTCTGTCTGGTCAGCTAGCTAGCTTGCAGCTGTTTGGCATAATAGCAGTACAACCTGGGTTTCCATTTCTCTTCTTGTGCCCTGATTCATTTAGGCTGAACAGCTAATCAGAAAGCTTTCTCTCTAATGACCACGGCCCCCGATTCAAAGACGAAATCAGCCGCTCAGTGCTGACAAGGGTCGATACAGGCCAAACGTGTGAGACAAACTACAGGTGATCGTCGGTCACAGACGGCCTAATAAGCAACAGCAATTAGTGTGCCAGGGGCTTTAAACCACTTTGTCCATTCACTCTGATGCAGTTACATCCTCATGTTGTGCATTTGAACACAAAACTAACTTTGTTGAGCCAAGGCAAATTTTGATATTACTGGCTGTAATTATCAGGTGTAATTCCACTCTTGAGAAGTTATTTTTTGCAGGCTTTGTTTTTGTTTTTTTGTTGTTTTTTTAGATATTTTTCAGCAAATATAACTTTGATTTCCTTAGCACGCTTACAAACAAAGACATTGATAAAGTAAACAAGGTTGTTTTTTTTCTGGAATCCATACCATTTTTAACAGTTGAGTATTTATTTGTAAAACATGGTGTGAGTTTTGTGTTGCTTAGCAACAAAATGGTAGTGATCCGACAAATTTATTATTGCTTAAGGCTGTGCAAAGGGGTTTAAAACTCCAATAATGCTGTCTGAATTCTGTCTGAAAATGGCTTATGTTGAAGACTTCTGCGATGACTGTCAGAAGTTTTCCTTCCTCCCGCTGCCCCTGTCTGGAGCCACAACTTCCATGCATTTTTACTGGGAAATTACTGTTGTTCTGCTTTCCTTTATGTTGCTGGTGACATCCCTATTTGTCTTCAAGCTTTTATTTTCTTTCGCTTTCCAGGCCTTATGTTCTTGGGGTAGTCCTTACCCCATTTCTCTTCTTTTCGTCCCCCCTCTCCTCTTTACACCTTCTCTTAACATGCTTTTTGCAAGTTTGTCTTAAAAAAAGAGACTTGATCTTTTACATCCAGCCCCCAGGGAGCAATTTGTTACACTGTCAGAACGAAAAATTTAACGAGAGGATATATGAAACATTGAATCCAAACAAAGACATATAACGGAGGAATAAAAATATAAGATGGCTCCATCTGTCGTCCCCCCCTCCCTCCTTTCCCCTTTCCAGAAAGTTCTGGGAGCACTTCATCTCCATCTGCCACGACAACTCCAGCCTGCACGGCATCACCTTTGAGCAGATCAAGGCCCAGCTGGAGGCCCTGGAGCTCAAGAAGACCTATGTCCTCAATC
>OMLB01016566.1:0-20678 GCA_900302555.1 Myripristis jacobus
GCCCCAATTTGAGCCCAGGTTTCTCACAATCAGCCAGTCTTGCAGCTTTTTCCTAATTTGGCAATTCAATGTCAGATGGGACTTTTGCGATTCATCACCTTCCCACAATAGAGATATAGCCAAGACTAATCACCTCTGTCTCGAACGAGTCTGTCCTGTGGAGCAGGGCAGGAAGGCCCAAACGCTGGAGGCCGGGCAAACAGGCTTGCAGCGCTGAATATATTTAATATAAGTGAATGTGGTGTGGCCTAAAAGGGGTAGGATATGAACGCCATTTAGGGAATCGCACCCCAGGAAATGCAGTCTCATTGCCACTTCATTATGCACACAGGTAAGTGTAAAGACTCCAGAGTCCAAGTCCAACCAAAAAAATATTTGCTCTATTAAAAAGGCACCAGAGACTGCTGTAAGGAGATAAAGTTATAAACAATTTTATTGACATCTTTTTGTATTGATTTTACTTTAAGTTTAAAAATTTACATTAAACTTGTTTGGAAGAAAGCCGATGGCGGTGGGGCTGATCAACACACCACACACTTGTGCCCAGATTTCACATACACACTCACACACACTGCAATATGAAGTGAATAAAGAGTTCAAGTGCAACATTAATATACAGCACGCAGGTGATTCAAAACAGGGGCACTCCATAACTGCTGTTCCCCACCCGTCAGAGCGACTACACCTCCTCATGTTCCAACAAAGAGGGCCAAATGGTTGCTGCCGTTGCTTTGCAAAAGTCAGTGACAGGATATACATAAACGAGAAAAGAAACAACTACTGTTACTCATTCAGGGAGCGCAAGATTAGACTGTAGGAACTGCTAAAGTATTGGCACCAAACTACCTCCATACAAAGGAGCAATTTCTAAACCAATTAAGCCTAAACTCTGAGTAAAGGGGGCCAAACCAAACCAAATTATAACAAAGGCAAAACAACAAGTGGCACACCTTCAAAGAGACATCTTAAAAGACTTACAACATCATGTAAAAAATAATGAAAAAAAAGCAAAATACCTTTGAGCACATGAAACACCACCTTGTAACACGGGGCTCCGCAGTCCCTCTGGGGGGTGTGTGACTGCTTTGGGACAGTCTTTAATGGACTCTCACTCCTGTTTGAGAATAATAATTACTCCACAGTGCTGGACCATAAAAGAATAAGACCAAAGTAAATATTCCCATTGCTTTGCATCCTGCTCAAACAGAGAGGCAGGAGACTAGAGGCATCAAATTATTACAACTCCCTGTGATAAGAGGGGGGAGTTAGACACAGGTGTGCCTCATGTTACTCACTAACTGGCAATTTGTCCTGGGACCACGCGTTCCTATTTTCCTGGCAAATGAGCTATTATAATCACAATCCGCCATGGTGCAAGAACACCGGGCTTTTAAAGGGAATGAGAAATGGCACTCTGATTGGTTTATTGCATGTGACACCCTAAACACAGAGTAAGACTACCCCCATTTTTTCACTGTTAAAATAGCGAAAGTGGACATGGACGTGCTCTTCAGACCATACACTTAGATCATTAAAACAGAGCACTTTACAGATATAAGAAACAGTCAGGAAACAGAAAATATATGTCCAAAACATGAGTCCAAAACATGCCCGCTGTCCAAAAAAACACAGTCTCATGACAGAGTCTGTTTCTTGTAAACAGCTAGGTATTTCAAGAGATAATTGCTGCCTTTATCACCAAGGTTTTCTTGTCATCACAGTCAGCAGTGACACTTTTCACACCTCTAAAGCCAGCTCGACACTATGATTTTTGGTTGTCCCAGATGACGGCCAGTATTGAAAGAAACCTGGTGATGTCTTTGGTCATGGCTCCAAAACAGCAGTCCTGCATTGCTCTGTGAGAGAGGCTGCTGTCATGGACTTGAGACCAAAGACAGCCTCGGAAAAAAATTTGGACAGTTTCATAAATGTTGCTACAACCTACAGCACATCTACTACCCACCCACTAGTAAAATAAGCAGAATGAAATGTTTGGGTTTCCAACAAATAATAAAACGAGTCCACACTCTCCTTTTCCACTTCTTCTTTGGTTTTTGTCCAAACACATCAATGTCACTTTTGGATGGGCTCCATTCTTGCTTAGCTTCAGTTTACTACTACAGTGATGCAGATGGATGACATACACTGATGATGTTTTCTTGTGCATTGACTTGCGTCGTAGCCTATAAGATTCATGAGCTGTGATCATTGTACAGTCGACATATGTCAAACTTGATGTTGTACCCAAGTTTATTTGACCCATGTCGCAGTGTGGCCTGCAATAAAATTTAGGAGATTACTGAAGTCTCACAGTTGGTAGGCACCATAAAATGTTGCACTATCACACTTCATCACGGTTTTACAGCTCTTGAGGAAACAAAACGTCTGTTTTATACTAAGCAGCGTGGGGACGAAAAGTGAATATACGGTGAAAATTTAAAGCTGACTTCTGAGTAAAAACATACCCTTTTTTTTAACAGCTGTAATCATACAGGGAGACTGCCAAAGAGAAGAGTGCCTCATCCTCCTTAATTACTGTAGGACCCTGTGGACCCACTCCATTTGCCCAAATGAAATGAGTCTGGGTGTCAAGTGTGATTACTGGTAGGAGCTCTTCTCCACATACAGGAAAAAATGAATCAAAACGTTAACTTAAAACCACAGCGATCAAGTGCTTTGACCTTGCAGAGGCAGGGGGAGGGAGGTTGTGGAGACACTGAAATTCTCTAGCCCCCTCAATCCTCCTTTTTGCATTGAGGCAGAGCTGCTTGCCATTGCGCTGCACTGTGGGACGGTACCAAATAATGTTTTATTTGTATTAGAAAATGACATGGCAAAGTTTGCAGGTGGAGTTCAGACTGTGCTGGGTTTCAATCATTACTACAAGTCCATGATAAGACATATTAAAGCCATACATCTTCAAGAGAGGTGACGGTGGAAGGCTGTGGCGATGGTTTTGCAGAAGTCTTTTTGATAAATGGCCAAGGTGTACGCGTAAGTGTGTGTGCATGTGTGCGCGCGTTGATCAGGGTGGTCAGTGTGAGGGTGCAGCATGGGACTGACTGACAGTGATAGATTGCGATGGCCAGAGAGCTGAGGAGAGAGCTGCCATGCTGGAGCACACTCCAGACAAATGAGATCCCTTTCTGCCACTGGCCTAATGATGGACTGCATGGGAGTCGTGCAAGCACTCTGTCGCCACACACACACGCACGCACACACACACGCATGCACGCACAACTGTTAAAGGACCATACCAGTGATTTGGCATGTTTAGCATAATAGCTTTCCCCAAAGCATGCAGTCGTATTTTACATCATTTTTCCAACCTTTTATAAAGTCATTGGTTCCCCCTCATTCCACTACGACATGAAAATTAACTTCTGGAGACTTCACACATTCTTCACCGTAATGAAGTCGCCCACATTAGTTTCCTAAAAGCAGTGTGTGACTGTGTGATGGTGTTAATCTCATCATGTGAATGTGTCTTATTGTATTTTAATGGTATGGATGTGGCTGCATGAAGCACCTCACTGGAGCAGCGCTGCAATCTCATTGTATTTTAATGCAATGACATTAAGGGCATTTAAACTTCAAGTCGTAAAAACACAACAGTGAAGTTTGAGTTTGAATTCAAACTTCAAATTCAAATTTAAACTTCACTGTTGTGTTTTGATGACTTGAAACTGGGCGGAATGATATGGTCCCTAGCTCATAAAATAGTCCCTGGGGAAACATTACAACCAAAAATTCAGATTTGAAAATCAAGGGATTTTCATTACATGTTCTGAAATCTTTAGGTTTCCAACATGATTTGCAAAATGTTGCTGTGTAAAATGTGAGTAAATTGTAGTAAATGATCCAAACATGCAAAATCACAGGGATGGTCCTTAAACACATCAGGAACATTAGTATTCTGGACCCATCCTCTCTCTCCTGCTTACTTCTTGCAGTTTGTGTTTGTGTGTTGACGAGCTTTACAGTTCAAGGTACTAAACAGACAGACCATCGGAGAGCCGATGCGCGGTCATGTTAGTGAGAGCTGTGTGTCACACACACAGGGGAAAATGAGAGGCACTAAGTGCAGTTGACATTTACTCAGTAAACTGTTGTGAACTTAGGTGATGACAGGGACTGAGAGCAGCATTTCCAAGTGTCTCTTGAAGAGCACCTTAGCAGTAATGAAGAGAGACGTGAAGAGGATGTTATCAAGAATCTAAGAAGTCAGAGCTCGATGTAATCTGGCCTGACAGGCATACAAATTAGCACTCAGCCATCTGTTAGATAACCGTTGTGTAACTGGCTTATCATGCAATGATGGCTGCTCCTTTCCAAGTTGCACTGGATAAGCTTCCTGTAAGACTCAAAGACTTTTTTTCTTCATTATTATTATAATATCTCCTTAGAGTCTGAGAACAGGCCTGTGGCAACATTGGAGTCGTGGGTTTTGCCTCCAGCCAGCCGCAGACATCGCTGAATATCTCTTCAAAAGGCTGCCTGATTGGTCTCAAACTTCAAAAAGTTTCTGTGTAGCCAAAAGTTTGTTGGTTCAGTCTCTGCAAATGGCGGGGTATGTGGAAAAATATTAGATATCATTAGCTGCAGTGCCTCAAGGGGCCAATAAGGTTATCCTGTTATTCACATAAAAAGTGACCTTGGTCATTTGCCCCTCAACATTCTCCCACCATCCCCTGTGGCTGCTTACATCCAAACTCAGTCTTAGTTTTAATCCTCAATTTAAACTTATATATTTCACTGTATCCCTAGGTTTAACGACAACATAAACTATGCCTTTGGTTATTTGCTTCCCAGTTAACATGCATTCAAGACTGTGGTCAGGAAGCAGTTTATTTAACTAAGCCCTGGTCTTCATTAAAGTTGAGCCTGCAGCAGCGGGGAGGAAATTGTCATGTTGACAACAAGACCCTGACACTGTGTCAAATATTTGAGCTGTTGCTCTTCCATAAGTTTAACATGTTTCCTCTTGCATAGTAGGTACTGTGACACTGCAATCCAATTAACCGATGATGCCAAAAGTGAAATGCATTGCAGATATTACAGAAAAGATCACTGATTAATTTGTTGTTGTTTTGTTTAGTTGGGTAATAAATGCCTTTTTTCAAATCCTGCTTAGCACTCATGCTAACTCACATTTAGACCTTGGAGCTGCCCGATACAATCACAGACTTCAGCTGTTAGCCAATTAGCGGCCGCCCTGCAGGAGTTGGGGGTTATGTGCCGTGCCAAAGAATACCCCCAGTGAGCGATGTATGCCAGTATTGAGATGAAGCACAGTGGAAACCAGTGTTTATCATGCTGCAAACATTTCCGTTAACAATCTGTTGACAGTGTAAATGCCTCTGCTGTTGTGCTGCTACACTGAGGGCAAGGATGGTGCAGAGAGGACACAGAAGAAAACAGGCAATGTGATGTTCATAAGTAAGCTGTGTAATTGTACTGCATTGGCAGGGGACAGTGGCGAGCCAGAACAGAAAGTAAGCAGCCACAGATGTAGAAAGTCCAAACTCAAGGCACTTTAATCCAAGCAGTTACTTACTTGCACCAGGCGTCAGGTTTACCAGTACAGCATTGTCTGATCATAGAGCATGTCAGACCAATCAACTTTAAAAATGCTAACAACAATAATAATAATGATTTGTATAATAATGTGCAAGGTGAATGTACAGAAATATTGAGCACTTTAGGCTAATGGACGAGTATTCCTCTCTTGGTCTCATTCTTCTTCTGGTTTTTACTGCACATTGCAATTTCACTGAAAAAAAAAACAAAAAAAAAAAACTTGATGGCATGTTTTTTGCTGGGGAATCTACCAATATGTTTTCTTATGTCTGGTGAATACAATCTGTCAGCCAGGACATCTCTGTGGCATCATAATACTTGATTTGAATGGCAAATGTTACACATTTGACCTTGATCACAATATTGCAGTTTTAGATACTGCACTCGGCCATATTGCAAGTTTGATATTTTAATAAATTTTTCAGGTCTAAAACTTTTGAATCTCTTCCATCAGACATGTGAAAACACCAACAGATCCCGAGGCATTGCAAATGTAGCCATTACTTGATTACGTGCTATAATCAAGCATTTAACCAAAAGCAGCTGAGTAAGCTCAGTCTGGAGGCAGTCTGGAAGATGCCGCTCCAAATCTATAGTGTCCACTGCAGAGGACATGAACGCATCGACTGAGCCCCATCTGGTCTGTGGGTCTGTGACAACTTCCTCCATTGTCTGTCGTACACAATATAAGGCCGTTCAGTGATGCTTGCATTGACACACTCATTATCCATCCACTCAGCATCCTCATGGGTGTTAACAGTTCCTTGTCTTGTTAAATAGCAATGGACCACATACAGGAAGAGGACAATCAATAGAGAGCAAAAATCATCAAAAACAACACATTTCACACCACCACTGAGGTTTCAAAGATTTACATTTCAGAAGGAATATCAATCTGAACTTCAGAGTGGCTCGAACCCGTGCTTCCAAAGATAATTTCAATCCAATCTTGCGGAGGAAAATATATTGGACACTGCAGGCCAGAAGAGGCTGGAAGTGGTGTTGACATTTCATTGCCAGAGGAGTTTCGGCAGAAGGGCCAACAAGGAGGGTTGAGCTGCATTTGCAAACGTTACAATATCTGAGACACTTTCCACAGGCGGTGCATCACCACATTGAAGTATCATCCAATCATAACAAGGATCCAAATACAGAGGTGTTTAAATTAATCAATACAAGGGTGATCGATACCAGGGTCAGAATGGCACTCCAGGATTTCATTTGTTCTTCTTTTTTCTGTAGTGATGTTAATACAACATATACATATATTTATCTATCTGTCTATCTATCTATAGATGTAGATGTAGATGCAGACATAGGTAGATATATACACATATTGAATGTATGACCCTAAGAGGCCATACATTCAATTCTTTTTGGAATGTTGTTATTTCAAAATAAGGATTAGATTGTTTCATTGTTTCATTGTTTCATTGTCTCGAAATGACATAGCTTGTTTTCTCGTGATAATGGGTTATTTATCTCTGTATCTTGAGAAAACAAAAGGACAATTTCTTGAGAAAACAAGATAATATTTCACAAGAAAACTACTTTTGTTTGCTCGAGCTCACAGGATAATTATGGAGAACTCAAAAGTGTCAAATTCATTTGATCAGTGCCACAACATTCAGCCTTCCTCCGCCCTGTGATGGCTGATCCAGGACTGAACAGTGGATCAGTGGAATTGGTGCCAGTTGGTCAGCTCAAGGCTGAGGGCCAGAAGGCAAAAAAAAAAAGGACTTGGATATCCTCCCATGTATCTGTTAAATTTGCAGCCTCCCGTCTCCCTGTCATTGTTGCCTCTGTCCATGTTTTGTTTTGACAGCCTCCACTGACAATGAATAAATGATGATGCTCTGACAGTGATGTGAGCGTGCTCAGTGGCAAAACAACAACAACAACAACAACAAAAGCAACGGTCACTTGACACAGGACTTTCACTCACTTCTCCTGAGTGGAAGTCATGTTTATTGACCCAGCGGTTTTTGTCATACATCACAAATGAAATCAATAATTTTCCCAGGAAACGTAATAGAGAATGCACTTCAGCTGTAAGAGAGTGTGATTTATAGGAGAGTTTACAGCAGAGTTTAGACTACATGCTGAAGAAAGTTAATGAGCAAAAGTAACTGTATAACTGGTTGTGATAAAGTTGTTGTTAGTTGCATCATATGGAAATGATGCTCAGGTCCTCAGTGGTGCGCTCATCAGACTCAGAGAAATCCGTGTTAGACACGACCAGGAAATCAAAAGAGAGGAGAATTCATCTTGCCATTAAAATGCAACACACTGCTTTGAATGAAACTCAGATTGTGCTGCGTGATAGCTTTACCACAGATGACTCACTGTGCCTTGTTTGGAAGATCTGCAACATTAAATTGTTTTGAAACTGAGACGTCAATTTCCCTTGTTGACACTTGCTTCAGTTTTCTCGATCACAGTGCTTCTTTATATTTGGCTGAATCCGATTCAGTTTATTTGTTAAGTGCTACGCTCATGGCACACATAATGCGATGTGGAAATCAGTAAAGCAGACGGTTCAAGGCGATGGAAAAACAATTTCCGGCTGTAATTTTCAGTTCATTTCTTCCCCTGTTGATGTTTCTGCTGATGTTTCTGACGCCATCTGTTCCTCCCCTTTCCTTTAGGAGCGGTGGTCATAGCCTTCGTCGTCTGCTGGCTGCCCTATCACGCCCGCCGCCTCATGTTCTGCTACGTCAGCGACTGGTCTGAGTGAGTGACGATTCCTCTTCAACACTGGTCTCATGCAGAGGACCTTCAGATGGTTTTTAAAGTTGGCTTACACCCACTGGATGGAAACACACTGAGCTATATGCACACATGCATTCAGACACGCATGCATACACATATATGCACGCTAAGACACACACACACGCACACAAATATATTGGCGAAAGTCATCATTTAGAGGGTCATCAGTTAAGCACGTCTGACACTAAGGAGCAGGATAGATAAATCTTCCTGATTAGATTGGCCTTCATTTCTCATTCTCGTCCTTTCGCTCCCTCTATCTCTCCTTGTGTGTCCTACTCCTCCAATTATTAGCCCCTGCATAACTACACACCATTTCAGTAAAATGAATGTTGCTTGGAAAGCCTCTTTCTTCCTCCCACAATGAATGATATTAAAAACTTTATTTAACCACAGGAGGAGAAAGCCATACCACCTCAGTAATCAAGGCTATTGTAAACTCTTCGCCTGTGTAATCAATCAAAAAGACGAGCTTGAATTCAGGGATGTCCCCTCTTTGTCTACTGAGACATCGTGCCACTTGGCATCAAAGCACCACTGGCACAGTTTCTGGATGGCCTTTAGTGTCGTGAGCAGTGATGGGCTTGTTCCTCAGAAATAATGCTCATTGGTATTTCAAGCAGGAGAGATGTATTATAAAATTATTATAGGTGTACTGGAGGAATGAAAGAGAATGAGGAGTTTGAAGTCGATTCAATTTATTGTGAAAAGGAGTAAATCGTCTTTGGCACTTTGACCAGAGCATTGTACCTTGTGCAATGACAGTAAAGGTGTCTTGAAGTTTGACAGCTTACACGTGATTGGCTAAAGGTGAGCTTGTTAGCTTGTGATTGGATGTGGACAGGAATGAGCTGGTGGAGCTTAGAGATGGCAGGAAACTCTGCTTGTGACTTACAGGTCTGCGCAAGGAGATGGCCCTCCAAACTGAATTTTTTGCTTTGCTTCATTTGTCATTCTCTCCCTCTGGTCCCTTTAGTCAATAATGTGTCCTCGCTATTGTTCAAACTGAGGCAGGAAGGTTCTGATCCGATCCCTGACCAACCTCCAAAGTTTGATCCAAATCGGACAAAACCTGTCCAAGATATCGCTCTAACAAGCACACAGCAGTGACAACACACCCATCTGCTACATTCAGCACGGCCATGATGACATGACCTGCCAACAGGATGCTCATCATGAAGAATTACTGTTTGGGAAAATCCAGCCTCAGTTCAGTATTTACAAAAAAGGCAACAAAACGAATGCCTTTTTTTTTTTTCTTTTTTTTTTTTACTGGCAGTGTATTATTACTAAAATTGATAAAGGAATTTTTATAGGACATTTTAAAGGAATTTTACTCATTACAATGTTAAGCATGTTAAGCAACCACTCATCTTTAAAATAAGTGAATTATGACTTATTTTAATACTATATTGGTGGTGTATTTATTTATTTAATTAATTACTTACCTACTTTAGGCAAGGTTACGAAGTCACCAGGACTTGAGTTTAATTGAGCATCATATTTGAGACTATTGTAGATTTGTGCTGTTTCGCAGCAGCGGTGCTGGATAGTGGAGGGCTTTGCCACCAACTGAGTCTCTGGCCATTCTCTTGATAGGTTTCTGCTAGAGGCACCTGAGGCACCAAAGCGTAGCTGGCATAATAAAAACAGAAAACAACTCCACAGCCCTCATGCAAGGGCCGAATCCCTGACTTTCACTAAGCCTACTTCAGATGTAGAGGAGGCGCAATTTTGGGAAACAGTTTGATCTGCATGCTCAAAGGCAGATTGGAATCTGGTGCAAAATAAAATGAGATCTCTTGCTCAAAGATGAGGATATAAGAATGGGTTCACAATTTTCTTTGTCCCACTTTGCTGCCGAGATATCATCAGGCTATCAATTCTGTCAGGCATTTATGACATGGGAGCGGGCGGGTGGAGCTGAAACCAAAAAAAGGAAGATTTATAGTGACAGGTCTTCCTGCCTTGCCTGCTTCCGGAGTGTGGTGTGTGATTAAAGTAACATCCTGTTAGTCGCTGTACTATTTATCAGCAGAAAGACTTTTCCACCGGACTAACTCTGTACTCCTACAATGTATTATGTCTGTGTATTGATTTGGCCTGACATTGAATAATACACAGACTGTCCAGTTTGTGCACAAAAAGGTGTTAGCGCGTGCGCGCGTGTGTGTGTGTGTGTGTGTGTGCAAGAGGAATGTGACACAGCGTTACCCGAGTCAATAAAATGAAAAGGTCGTGTCAGTCTACCATCCCTGTTGTCCTGCTCAATTGTATGCTCCCTCATCTGTAAGGGTTAACAAGTGTGGAGACGTGACAGACATCGCAATGCATGCACACACACACACACACACACACACACACACACACACACACACACACACACGCACACACACACACACACACATCCTGATACACCTGACTTCCTTCAAGCGCGCTTCAGTGATCCTCATCCACCCTAAACAAATCGATCAGGCAGATTTTGTAATTGAGACGGTGACACAACATATCGATGTACTCCCCCATGCTGCTGTCTAACCCGAGCCCTTGTTTGTCAGTTGTTCTACGGTTAGTTTGCATGATAATTGTTTATCCTGTCCTCATGTCAGGGTCTTATTGCTTGTTCAGTGTCTTTTATCATTGCTTGTCCTGCTTGAGAGTTTCAGAAAATTCACCTGATCGCCACGTTATTAATCCAGTAATAAAATCAAGCAGGCACCACGGTCACCCACAGGTGCGAGAGTGGCTTTTACCTTTCAGGTCACATTTTCCACTAAATCTCAGTGCACTCTATGTATGCAGATAGCTTCAGTGTAATTTGGCATGGTTTCCAGTGTGCTGCTATCTATCTGATCGCTGGCACGTTAGCAAGAAAATTATATCTGTCTGCCTCCAAAGAGCATGAATTATACATGTGATTATTTCAGGGTTTGAGCTCCACAATAAAACAAAACTACACTAAAAACATCCAGCTCCAATTTATTTGGGTGATTGCAGATTGGAAATCTTGCCAAATCGCACAGAAACTATCTGGCTGGCTGGACTACACCATGGATATATAATTTTTGTATATTGGGTGAACTATTCCTTTAAGTGAGCGACCAAATATTTATTTTCTGTGGTAAAGCAGACCCCGCTAGTTCAAACCAGTGTGCCATTTTGATTGCATGCAGCATTGCGTCGATCTGCTTTCTATACCCACTTGTTTTCTATTCATGTTCACAGGCGCTGGAGCCTATCTCAGCTGCCACACACATCATTTAGGAATAATTTCCGTTCGGCTTTAGAGCCACTCCACATTTTCATTTTCAAATTTCTGAGACGAGCACGGTGCACATCAAGTGATCTGCAGGTGACACATGAATGATTTTGAGCTCATCGCTTGATGGATGAGTTGAAGTATCCTCAGAGTGTGAACAGTATTTGACAACTATGAATAGCATCTGTTGTCAGTGGGTGTTATTTGTCTTTTCCCATTCTTTTCTCCCTCTCCACAACATTAATCAGATTGACATCAACCGCTATTGAAGTGTTAGAGCCTCATTTTTCACCCTCCTCCTCCTTCCTCCAGCTGAAACTCCCACTCCCGGTCTTCCCCACTCTCTCCTCGCGCCCTTCACATCCCGCCCCGTGTTATGTAACGTGTAATATCCCCGGTGATCCCTCTCCTTCTTGCTGTGTGGCTTAATCTCTCTCTTCCTCATCCTCTTCTACAGCCGCCTGAAGGGAACTCTCATATCAATCAATTACACAAAATGTTTGAAATTCAATTCATTTCACTTATTTTAGCCCATACAATGTAAATAGAAGACAATGCAGTTCCTGATCACACATTAGAAGCTGTTCCTGTTGCATAAGAACAAAATATATTAGTAGCACAGGGTTTTTTTAATGGCCTACAACTGGACACAGCTGGAGGTTAGATCTGCGCCACAAGGATTTCAGAAGTCAGACTTAGGCGCCATTTAAATCCATCATAGGTTACGTGGTTTATCTCTTCCCTCCCTCTAAGCATTAATGAGGAAAGAACAGGCTGCAATGCGAACTTGAAGACACTTCTCTGTTAATTTATTTTTACTGGTAATTGACCAGAAAGCAATGACAAAAAAAAGAGCTTATGTGTAAAATTCGTGGTCACCAACCTTTTCTTCACAACATACATCACTCTTTCTGGATGGCTGAGCAAATCTGCTTAGTCTCTGCACTGCTCAACACGTAAATTCTCACATTAAAGCTGCTCCTGTGGGGCGCTGCGTGGAGCGAGGCAAGCGTTTCTTAGAGGACACACATGATTTCCAATCTCATTATATAGTTGCTACAGTTGAAAACAAATGACCTTTTCCTTTTAAATGTTCCCATTTTAGCCAAGCAAACAAGAACCCCCTCCGGCCCGACATGCATTTTTGTCTCTGTTGAGCAAACAGATACACAGAGAGGAAGTAAAGGCGTGCTGAGTCGCTTAGACCACATCATCAATTTTACATCCAGAGTGCATCTCAAATGTTTACGATTAGCACAACTCCAAGGTTCCTGATGCTCTCCCGCTGCTCGCTGTCCTGCATATGAAATGCACAGCGATGCGTTCGTGCAGCGGTTTCCAAAGTGGGGTCGTTAAAGAGCCCTCCAGAGCGTCCTCAGCAAAATGAGGAATAGTTTAATTCCATTTTAATTTAAATCAAGAGCAACTGTGAACAAAAAATGCAAAAAAAAAAGGTCAAGTCAAGTTTTATCTGTACAGCCCATTTCATGATGTTACAAAGAGCTTTACAATACAAAGATGTAAACAAAGACAACTGAAGGATCAAATAGGATAAAATGTATCCTAAATTAAAATACATTAAAACATCAAATACACAAGGTACATGTAGATATGTAATAATCACAGGTGTTTTTTTTTAAATATATTATTTTAATCTCATCACTTTGAAAGCATTTGTCAGTATTCAAGTATGACATTCAAACTACTTTGCACTTAGCACAAACCAAAATATCATTTCCTATCAGGGTCCCCTGGGCAGCATTACTAAAAATGGGGGTCAGCGGCTTAATGACATCCAGCTTGCGGGTCAGAGAACATGAATAAGTTTGACGAACCCCTGTGTTGGCCACACGCTTCCTCTTCCATCCCTGTTTGCTCTTTCATCTTATCTGTGATCACCCTGTTCCCATGTGCCTCTCTGTTAGAAAACAAACACATGACCGCTCACCTCCCTTCATCTCGAGCCTCTTCCACGCACGGCTCCTCTTACAAAGACGCTTCCCAGCATAATCTTCTTTGTATTTTTATCACTGTTTATTATTTCCTATGTTGAAAGGCTGAACAAGCGTGTAACATCAAAGGTGTGTGTGTGTGTGTGTGTGTGTGTGTGTGTGTGTGTGTGTGTGTGTGCCAGTGTATTTTTGTTTGTTATTTCATTTTTAATTTTTGTTTTCAATTCAGTGTAGTTTCAGTTAGTTTCCAGAGTGGGTTTGCTCATTTCAGTTTAGTTTTTATTGTTTCAAAATGTTTAGTTTTAGTTTAGTTTTGATCAGTTTCAGTGTTCAGTGGCAAAATTTAAGAAGTTCAGAAAATAGGCACTCCAATCCAAACACATCTCTTTGTGAAGGCGGTCGACTCACAGTCAAGTCAACGTGCCAGTCTCAAAAACAATCAGCACCAACGCCTCCTCATGCTGGTTGTGTCGACAAATTGTGTGGACCAAACTGACAAAAACTAAAACTACTAACATTTTCTGTATATTTTTATTTTAATTTAGTTAGTTTTATAAGTACACAATATTGTTTCAGTTAATTTTCGTTCGTTTCTAAAGTGTAGTTTTATTTTTATTTCCATTAACTGAAATGTTTTTCACATCGAGTTTTGCTGTTTCGTTGCTGTGTATGCGTGTGTGTGTGTGTCTGTAAGTACTCATGTACGTACATGAAATTGTTGAGTATTCTGTTAGCCAGGCTGGTTAGCTGTAATTCAATGGAGTCTGGCCATATTTCTATGAGAGATGATGTACAGAAGTCGGTGCATGTTCCATCCCAGGGTCAGGACCATGGGTCAGAGTTAAACCAGCCATACGAGGTTAAGTGAATGCCTCATCAGGCGTCACCGTAACTTTCAGACCGGCTAATTGTTCCTCTTTTAATTTATTGAAGCCATAACAGTTTTCAAGAACAGAGGAATTAGCCAAATTTAGCTTGCCATCCGTAACATCTCAACTCCTCAGGGCCGCTGCCGTGTTTGTTTACTTCTCACCGCACACTGTGAAGGCATCATCAGAGAATTTGTCAACAAGCCAATCAGGCATCTCACCCAGATCCCAATCAAATCTACCCCCTCGGAAACAGAACAGTATTCTGTGACATCCAAGTTACAATTTGTGAAATCACTACCCAGACATGGTTTCAAGTAGTCTGATTAACACTAGCAATACCACTGGCATGAGTTATTTGTTTGCAGCCGGTACCAGGGTATCACAACTGATCCTTGTCTTTCATTTCTCCTCCAGTGGCCTGTATGACTTCTACCACTACTTCTACATGCTGACCAACGTCCTGTTTTACGTGAGCTCGGCCATCAACCCGGTACTCTACAACTTGGTGTCGGCCACGTACCGCCAGATCTTCTTCTCCACACTCCGCTACTTCTGCCTGCCCTGCCGCCACAAACCCAGGAGGCATCGCCGCACCCTGACCCGCCACTCCATCAGCATCTCCAGCAACCACACCCTCTCCACCAACATCATCAAGGAGACAGCGTACTGACCGGCTGGATGGGAACTGGACTGTGTCATGAACCCACTTCCCCGCTTGTCAGCTTCTTCAAGGCAATTCTTGCAGCCGGTTGGAGATTGGCATGATTTTGGCACAGCTTTACCCAATGACAGGGTAAACATCGCTGTCAATGTCAGTATGAGTCAGGATCTCAAAAAACATTCCGTTTCAGAGCTGGATGTGAAAATACACCAAGACGCATTCTATGTGTTGTTGTTGCATGTTCATTTCATATTACCTCAGTTTGGCGAATCACAAGGAGAATGCATGACAGCAAGAAAGGAATAGAGGGAAGGGCTACCCTTTAATGGAAAGAAGAAATATCCTGTATGTTAAAACTAATGTTGCGATGTAACTACTGTACAAGTTTATGTGAACATCTTTACTTTTAATGAGCCAACCAGACAGACTTGGCTGGTACTGTACAGTGTAAATGATCCTCTTGTCTTAAACGTGTCAGTCTGGACATTTTTGAAACATCACTTTAGATTCAGAAAGTATTTTCATGCTCATAGCCTCTGGAAATGCATTTACCACACCAGAGGATCTGATGAAACTATCCGTTGTGCTGTTCTAGATGAGCAGCTGCTGTGTGTGCAAGCCTGGCTTTGATGTAGCTTTGGGGGTTTTTAGGTGGGCAATGTGCGACACACCTATAGAGAGTGAGTGGCTTATATCGAGTTTCCAACACTGTGTGAAATCATGTTTAACCTCACTAATATTGTCAAGTGCAAGCAGCCAATGGAACAGCTGACCCTGCTGATGTGAACAGGCATGCACAAAAGTTCAGAAAAACAAACTGTAGCAACAAAAAAGACAGGAATTGTGCTAAAATAGAGACACAAGTTCTTTGAACAGCTGCATATATTAATGTAATGCAGCGCCTGCCTGCAGCTAAATCACATGCACAATCTTATTTACTGTACTATAACACACATCTGTCATTGTCCTTTGCTTAATTACAGTCTTAATGAATCGGTGGCTTCTATGTTGGGCTGTATAATTCTTGTGTTGAAAATGAATTATCATCAGAGGGTATGAGCACCAAGAAAATACTTAAGAAGGACTTCAGGATTCAGTACCTACTCTTTAGAGAATTCACAGGTTTTGTCTGTCTGAAATCCAGATGGAGAAAGGTGTTCAAATGTGTCTCACTTGTTCCAGCCAATCAGATGTTATGTCCTCTGAGGCTAGGTCAACTATTGATTGCAAGAAGAAAACAAACTTCTGTAAACTTGGCCTTTTAACTGCCTTTGACAGTGAATGCCAATAATCTGTCTGACACTGACGGGTTGTAAGCTGCATAGGAAGCTGTATAGGAATGATCTGTATCATTATTGCCTCTAAACCTGCTCAAATGTGCCAACTTTTTCAGCTTTTCAGCAGCGTCACCTTTTTGGCGGAACGTTTCTTGTCCGTGAGTCCAGACTCTGCAAAATGCCAGTATGAAGGCAATCTGGTGAACCAGATTGGTGGTCCTGTCATGCTGCTCACACACTGAAATACGAATGTCCAAGGGGTTTGTGTAAATATTGCAGACAGAGCTTATGATTATTTCTGGAACCTCTTGTATTTGATAACGCCCTTTAAAAATCCTGGAGCACCCTGGTAAGTAGGAAATTGAGAATGAGGGGATGGAATCGATCATCCAAACCAAGTATCTGTGCATAACAGCAGTGACCATGTGCAAGGAGTGATGCATATGTTGGGTTTGCATTGCCGTCAAGGCCTCTGATCCGTGACATTTCCATCAAAGTGCGGGAAAGCATGAGAAGGCTAAGTCACAACAAGCCTGCTTACCTCAGCTGTAACGTTGGATCTGTGGGAAGCAGACAGACAAGCCATCCAAACGCACTGAGAGCCACAGTGCACCCACTCTATTTTCACACCAGCTGCCACTTCAAGCCCCGGAGGGAAGCAAAGAGAGCTGGGGACTCATACTCTTCATTTAGGAGTCTGACAAAGATGAGAAACAATCTGGACCTTTCCTGGGTTCTGGCAGACAAGAAGTGCTACAGAGGACCAGAGGGGGAATGGTCGCTCTCTTGTTCGTCTGTGACCGGGATTCAACTGCATTTTGACATGCCAGGAGAATGGAGGACTGTACCTGTGTGTGTGTGTGTGTGTGTGTGTGTGTAGTTTAGGGTAAAAGACAGTGCTTCTACAAACACACACTCATGATAGTTGATGGTTGATTGTGCACGCTGCACACAACTTGTTGACATGCCACTCTGGTCTGATTAATGACATAATGTCAGTGATATCCATGTGTATGGTGAAACTCTAAAACAGGCACAGATTTGCCATGGCACCACCCCCCTCTATATTCTGCTTATGAACAACACACAGTAATGTAATTTATGTTGCTAGGGATCTCTCAACCCTTCATTTACAGGCAACAAAATGAAAATTTCTCTGGGTTTGAACATCAATGGAAACTCAAAAAAATATATTAAATAGGTCCAGTCTTTTTTTTTTTTTAGAAATGTTACATATATAAGTATCAATTGGCTTGTCAGGTCGCACCTGTCCTGCTTGACAGCACCCGTAGTGTTGAAAAGAGAGACAGAGCACAAAGCAGCAGCCAATGCAAACAGTCATGCAAACAGTCAATACCAATCAATGCAACTGCTATCAAAACACCTGTAGCTAGCTAATGTCTGCATGTCTACGCATTGTCCACGAGAAAGAAAGCTATATTTACAAAAGCTCAATAATGCCATTTCCTGTCAAAATGGCTGCTGTGAAAAAAGGTCTGTGGCTGTGCACATGAACGTATTGGGCCCCATTCATTAATGTTTGTGCAGAAATGTTCTTATTTTGCACACAAAACTGTGTATGCAAAACTTACCGCCAGATTCACAGCACATGCGTACTAGCCAATTTTGTTCTTATCCTTGTGCCTGCAATGGATTATTAGCATGGATTAAACAAGAGTTTCAGAAGTAGAAGCCAGAAACGTCAGATTTTCCATGGAGCTGCTAAACACGACACTGGCAGAGCTGCTTGGAGATCTGTTGCAAGCCTTGTATACAGCCTGCATACCTGTTAGCATGCAGGGACTCCCATTCATATATTAAATGTAATAAAAATGAAAGGTATTTCTCTTTTTTTCTTAGATGATTGTTGTTATAATACAAAATTTACATTGGATAAGGTTTGCCTACAACATTTTTGAAGACCATTAAGACAAATTCAGGTAAATTCACTGAGCCACTGATTGCTGGTATTCCCCTCTGGGATGGGGGGAACTTACCGGTAATTGCGCTCTGCCTCTATAAACCAGATTAATCAACCACATATGACATCTCATACACACACAGACTGATTAGCCAGCGTTACATGGAAAATAGTTTTTGGACAACCTGAGTGAAATATACAGTGACCCTGCTGTTATGTTGAAATATTGACATCATCCCAATGCTATTTTACAGCTTCATCCAACCAGCCAGTAAAGGTACTGGTTTTGAGACATTTGAGTGAACTTCCAGTGGCTTGTTGATCATTTTGTTTGCAGTGTGAACACACAGCGAGGAGCAGTGTGTACCTGTTTGCAGACAGTAACAGGTGTGTTCAGTATATACAGTAACTGTGTGTGGGTGATGCCCTTTTTTTCCTTGTGTGTCTATGTGTGTGATTCTGTGTGCCCACACACTGTACTGTTTGTCATTTGAGAATTACACTACTTGTGGATGTGTTTTTACTGCACATGTCACTATTTTAACTTTCACTGCTTTTCATGAAAACCAGATGGGATCAGTGAATCATCAGCACTTACATGCTTTACTCACAGAGAGTCCTCTCATGCCGGTGGCAAGATCACCAAGTCCCGTCACAGCATTTCAATGAGGAGAGAGACTAATTTGAGTGAACAAAATGACACCTTGCAGAATAAAAATGGGCATTTATTGACAGGAGAGATGTTGGGGGAAAGGCCTCTTCGGACGGTGATGCCGTTTGAATAGGTGGAGAGTTCGATTCCCATGAGGAAAGCGATTTGGATTTCCTCCTGTGTTACCCACTGGAGCCTTTAGATTGGTGGTGATGGTGGTGGTGGGGTGCATGAAAGAACCGCAGCTGAAATGACAGCATGAGCACAGAGTGATTGAGGTATAAATGCAGAAAGACAAGTAGATGAACTAGACAACTAGGTGATATTATTGGATGATGCATACGGACAGGCAGAGTGCTGATCCTAGAAAGTATCATGTTAAAGAGTGCCTTAAAAGGAGTCGGGAAAAAAAAGGACCTGTGGGGAACGAGCTGACTTTGATAGGATAGAGCCCATCGAAAACAAGGCAGCCTGTGATTTGCTAGTGTGGAAAGAGGACAAGGAATGGGTGAGGCTGTGAAGACGGTGCAGGTAGTCTCCCTGACTTCAATTAAATATTTGCAACACAAGCCTGCACACTTACTTAACACCGATAAAAGTCTTGCTTTTTCATTCACTGTTATTGTTTTGAGGGCTGCCGAGTAAAACACCATAAGCAACTTTGATGGAAAATGAGTGTACAATGAGTCCCACGAAAGAGCGGAGTCAAGTCAGGAGTCATGAATATCAGCTGTGAAAATTGTAGTTTCATTAATAAAGATTAATTTTTACACTTGCTTTTTTTTTTGGAAAAGAAGTTGACCTTTGATCAAGTTACTGTGGTTTGTGCAAAAAAGAGGATCAGTAGCAGTTTCACCTCTGTGTATCTCGTGTTTAGTGAATTTTTGATGTAATCTACCACCATTGAGTGAGTATTGTGAACAAGGTTGTACCGTCACCTGTAGTGTCCTACCACCGCAACACCAGTAAGATGATCAAAGAGCTCAACACACATTACTTCCAGCATACCACAACATCATTTTTTCACTGCTCACTCAGTTACTGATGGCGTTAAATAGCTGTGCCTTGTGTTGGTCGATAAGTCTCTGTGTTTCTGTTGAGTTGTATCTTTGTGCTGTTTGCTGTATCTGTGGAGGCTTTAGTCACTGTATATACGCTGTAATAGAACTCAATTCATCCAAACATCTTCTAACATCTTCCACAAGACTTCACCAGACAGCCATATTGAATGAAATTTGTGGCAAATGCTGTATAGCCCTTTAATGTTTTAGCTGAAGCCTGCACACCACTACCTAGACTGTAGTGGGCCGTTGATACAGCGGTACAGACCCGCAGGCATGGTGGCGCATGTGTCATGTCTTGAATATGTACTGACACTCTTTTTTCCAGTGTATTTCCACCATCAGAACATGTCACCTGTTTGAAATGGAAATTCAGATTGGCCAGGTTCTGCTGTACAGCACAAGGTTGGGAAAGAGAAGGTTATTTCATTTCACTGTAAATGAATAAACAAGTGAAGACATAAATATATAATGATGTTTATGTCTCTCTTCTGTGTCTCTTATTGCCACCAGGCAGGCTGTCTCAGGAGGTATGCAAGAATATGTGGTGCACAAAGAATACAAACCACACATTAACATACAACACACACGGACAACACAACATGCACACATGCACGCGCACACACACACACACACACACACACACACACACACACACACACACATCACTT